>JAVANC010000026.1:10281181-10386315 GCA_033319125.1 Parnassius glacialis | reverse complement strand
ATCTCCATTTTCCTCGAATAAGATTAAAAAGGATGCGTTTCACCCTTGAGGGCTAAGATGAAATGCAAAAACACCAGTACAAGAGGTTTAAAATATTATCATTCATCATCATCATTACAACCCTACAAAAGTCCACTGCTGTACATAGGCCTCCCACAAAGAATGCCACAAAGGATGGTCCTGAGACACTTGGATCCATCGACTTCCTCCTGCATGTCTTACCAGGTCTTCACTCCATCAATATGGGGTAGCGCTACACTTCGCCTACCGGTACGACGCTGCCACTCGAGAACTTTTTTCATCATCGCTTGTCGTTACTCATATTCTCATTATTCATTATTTTGCTGCCAGTTTCTAAGAGCCCACCACCACCGAAAGTTACGAAATTTTCTGCATTTGTCGTAGTTCACTCTTTCACCACATAAATTGAATGCTTCACGGCCTGTAATTATATTGACTCTATATCCTTCCCACAGAAATACAGTAGTTGCCTACACTGATATTCGATAGCAAAAATAAGTAAAAGGTTAGTACCTACTATGACGCACTTTTTGGCACAAAAGTTACCGCCACCTAGTAATTTGTCTTCTACATATCTATATAGATTATGAATATACTCATTTTCCTATTGATTACCGCTCATTTACCGACCTATAAATAAGTTATATTACATTTATTCATAATTTAATGATTGGTTTGAATACAAATTAAATACAATAAATGTTTTTATATGATAAGGGTAACAAACGAGCACACAGTCCACCTGATAGTAAGTGGTTGCTGCGGCCCATAGACATCTACATCTATCCTCTATTACAAATCAAATTGTAGATGCGTTGTCACCCATGAGGACTAAGATGGAATGCCTCATTTCCAGTAAAAAGGGCCTCCGGCTACCTGCACTAACCAAGCGAAACGCAGAGGTAAACCTCTACCAATAAACTCCTAATACCTCTAAAAATTATATAAATAGTTAATTGCAGTTTGAATTACTAACAAAGGAAAGCAATACAATAAAAAAGCAAGAAAATACGATAAGCCAACTGCTGAAAATATGCCTCACCAATAGATTACCTCTTAGGGATTTACCGATTCACTTGGCAGACGTGTTGGCAAACGCAGTTTTTTTTTATTATGAGTTAGTTATGAGGAATCTACTGCTGCCCATCTCGTGTTTTATTTCCCTCTGTCGGCCCTTGCGACACCCTCGCGACGAAATGGGGTAGTTGATTTTCTTACACCGCCTGTACACGAAGAATATGAAATCTATTTTGAATCCGTCAAAAACACCGTACTTATTCCCCAAATTTGGACGAGGTTCACACGTTCCGCTGTTATAATTCCAAGTTTTACAAGACTATATAGTTATATCCATAAAGCGACAAGTAAAAGCAGGATATACAAGTAAATGGGGGTTTTCACTCTTTTTTTGGTAAGTCAGATTGTTTAGATATGAGGATTTGAAAGAAGGGAGACGTGTGTTTCAGAATCGTACCAAATGGAAATCTGTAGTCTCTGCCTACCCTTCTGGGTCGCAGGCGTGAAAGTTTATGTAGTTATGGTATTGTTAGGGTTTTAAGGAATAACGCCGCAACTTTCCCAAATGATAACCTCACTAAACACGGAGCTGACTGATTAACGGCTCTGGATCGACTAATGTAGCAAAATCTATTTGACTGTGTGAATCTCAAAGATTTATAAACTAGTAATGGGAAGAAGTTTTGTGAGTGCATAATACCAATTATTTGCCTTGTAGTAGCGGCGTAACAAAATTCACTACCCAATATACCGTGTGTGTCGTAAGAGACGACAGAGGGTAATGAAACAGAAAATCGACAGCGTTATCTTGATGATAACAACTCAAAAATAATATTTTGACAAGCGTAGCAGCTATGGAAAATATCCATTCTATGAGACAAGCTAAGGGAGGCTTAAAATTATCAGCAGCGGATTTCTAGACTGTAATGATGAGGGCGATAGTAAAATGTATTAGACTGTCCATCTAAAAGAAGTATCCGCAAACACTGTGTTATAAATACTCTTTAACTGGATTACTATACAGAACAAAATAAAAAGAGTGGGATAAAACAATTCATAATTTAGTGCCGTGTTTCAAAGAATCCTTGTTTTATTCTACTACTGTGAGCTTTAAAAGACTGTTCATTCGAGAATTTATTTTATTTATCGTAGCTTCTTTCTACTTCTCAAACAGAATTTTATTCTTTAAATGATAATATTAATATTTGTTTTTAGTTTTTGCAGCTGCATATATTACTTTTTTTAACTAAAAGTACTTGTATGTATTTTGTTTCGTATTTTTAACTTATTCAAAATTTCAAGCGTTCCTACCTACTTTATAAAATAAATAAGCACACGGGGAAGTGTTCACGTGACATCATAGAAAAACCCGACTTTCAATGTAGTTAGATATTTATGCCACTAAGCGGGCGTTCCATATACGCTCCATAATCTTGCAGAGTATGGAGGTAATTGAAATTGACCGATAATTGGTAGGGTTTGCACGGCTGCCTTTTATTAGAGCAGGCTGCACGTTTGCCAGCTTCCAGGATTTTGGTACTATTCCACTCATAAATGAGAGGCGCAAATGGCGTGTCAGTAGAGAAGACAACTCAGGTGCACAAGCCTTTAGAAGTATAGCTGGTATACAGTTTGGTTCACCAGCTTAATTCACGTTTAGACACCGCAAGGTCTTAAGAACCCCCTTATTTGTGATACGATCCTCCGACATAAAGGTCGCGTAGTGAGGTAATTTAGGTGGAATATAGTTGTCTTTAGCCATATGTGCGATTGTGCCATCCGGTTTTACAATGTAGGCAGTGTAGGCGACAGAAGTTTGTGTCGACCGCTTTGGCATGAGACCAAAAAGCTCTAGTGCCGGATGGTCTGGCAGAGACTTTTGCGCCAATATGTTTAATGCGATCGAGACTGGCTTTCTGTAATGCTTTTTTACACTAACATGTTATTATTTTCCTAAGAGTGCCGCTTAGCCCGATTGTCGAGTTCAAATATGAAGATTTCTACTGGATTTCTTTTCATATTTTACAACTCAAACAATCCTCCACAACTCCTATCTTCAACTCTTTGATTTCCATTAATTAAATTTTCGTTATTAAATTCCTGAAGTTTCGGGTGCTTTACAGCACCCATGTTCACGGGGAATGGAGGTGATTGACGTCCCGATGTCAGAGTTAACCCGAAGTACCTTCAGCTTTTTTTAATTTTTAATTTTGATCCGCTCTAAACAGAATTAACTTACTCTGTATGGACGTCTTGCAGTGGTATGCTTGGCTATAGTTTTAATTTAATTACATGATCCCAAGCAGGTGATAGTACCCAGCCTCGCTCTCTATTGAAATAAGGATGTTTTTCAACATGAATCAACATGATTGCTATGTGTAGATGTGATTTGACACATCAACACATAGCTCACATGAAACACCAACATTCCGGTAAGTCTACAGTCTGTGATCATATCCTAGACGGTCCCCGCCATTACATTAGATTTAAATAGACCATAAACTCTTCAAAAATCGATTCCTGCCAAGGATGCTACGTGAGGCTATGGAAATTAAAAACATCCTAATTTTAATAGAGAGGGAGGCTGGGCTAACACCTGCTTGGGATCCTGTAATTGATAAAATTAAAACTAAAACCAATGTATTGTCTGTTATCTTCTCTAATCACTGTAGTGTAACACAGGCTCGGCACGCACTTAACTAAACACGTCCACTCTCGCCCGAGGCTCTCGTGTAACTGACGCGGTGCGCTCGAGACTATGACTTATATATAAATGTATGTTTGTGTATTTGTGCAAACACTACATCTCTTTCTTATCAAGATTTTTTCTTTTTTTTGTATTTTGTCTCTATCCCTGATATCTGAATCTAAATGATAGTCTGTAATTTATTTCACCTATTGATGGAATTTTATCCCTACTTTTTAGTTGAAAAAACAGTTCAGACGGTAACTTCCCGGTAACTGTAAGGAGGGGTGCTGTTATACATTAGAAGATACTCCCACAAACATTCTTTTAAATCCTTCCTCTCGATCTGGCTGATACGAAGACGTTTCAAAATATCTCTGTTTTGTCTTTCAACTTCGCCGATCATTTGAGGCCAATATGGTACAGTACTAAATAACTTTATGTTACATTCTTTGAAGAAAGATTGAAACTCTTCACTAACGAACTGCTTACCATTGTCTGCGGTGATAGAAATAGGATAACCAAGTCTACTGAACATTTCTTTTACCATTTTAATAATCTGAAGCTTGTGATGTTTTTGTAATTTTTTACTTCTTTGTATCGACTTTAGTAGTCGACCACTACTAATATATACTCATTACTTGGCAATGGTCCTATTAGATCCATTGTGACATCTATCCATGGAGCTGCAGGCAACTCTCGTCTCTTTATTGATGCAGGTGGGTTTGCCAAACCCACTAACGTACAAACTTTACAGGCCTTTACTAATTGTTCTACATCTTTATCGATACGGGGCCACTATACCTTTGATCTCAAGCGTCCCTTCATCGCTACGATACCTGGGTGACCCTCCTTTGCCGCATCTAATACACTCTTGAAGAGTTGCTGTGGTATTACAATTTTATTTCCACGAAGTAGAATGCTATCGTGGAAACAACTCGTTTTCAAAAAATTTGTAACTCTTAATTGAATCGTCCCAGTCGTTCTGATAGACACCTTTTTTCACTTTGTAAATCTCTTGGTCTTTTTCTGAATATGCTACAATGGTACTTATTGGTAAAGCAACTGGTCTAGAATTTTCCACTATGTGGTACACATGCTGGTCTTTCCCTTTTGGTGGGTTATCAGGATAGTTACATAATCGTGACAAGGGATCAGCTATATTTGTTTTCCTGGCTTGTATACAACCTTGAATGAATAAGACTGTAGCCTCAGTACCCATCGTTTAATCCTCGCACATGGTTTTGATTTAGACCCGAACAATATCTCTAGCGGCTTTTGGTCAGTGACTAAATCAATAGAGCCTCCAAATAAAAAAAAATATTAATGTTCGACCCCCCAAACTAATGCTAGTGCCTCTTTTCCCGTTTGGCTGTACCTGCGCTCGCAGTCTGTCAAAGTTCGTTTACCATAGGCAATAATTCTAGGGACATTTGTATCATTTTGTACAAGGACAGCACCAAGTCCGACAGGGCTAGCATCTGCTATCACCTGTCTTGCATCTCTGACGTCATAATACCCTAAAATCTGTATTTCCGTGAGCATCCCTTTGAGTTTTTTGGAATGCTTTATCTTGTTCCCCAGACCAGTGTTTTTTCAAGCTCTTCCTTTTGCTCATCTTCTGTCTTAGCAGGTGCTTCAGAAGTTCTGTCATGGCGGCAAGTTAGGTATCCATTTGTTTATGTAGTTTAAGAGTCCTAAAAAACTTTGGAGTTCTTCTATGGTCTTTGGGACCCTAAATTTCATAATGCTCTCAGCGTACTTGTTGAAGGGTTTACTCCTTCATGTGTAAGCCTGTGTCCCAGAAAATTCACATCCTGCGTTTTATATATGCATTTATTGATATTCAGCACGGCGTTGTTTTTACTAAGTACCTGTAGAACTTTCTTTAGTCATGCGTCATGTTCTTCTTCACTGTTCTGAATACCAGGATATCATCAATAAAATTGACGACCCCTTCACAGTTTATCAGCATCCTTTCAATGAGCTTCTGAAAAATCTCGGAAGCGCAGGTAATTCCAAGCATTATTCTTTTATATCTATATAATCTTTTAGGGGTTATAAAAGTCGTTGTGTCTGGATTCAGAGTGAATTTCCACTTGATGGAAGGCATTTTTTTTATGTCTAATTTGTTAAAATAATTAGCTGTCTTTATTTTAGGCAAATATGGTCCATAGTAGGCAGGGGGTGGTTTCTCGCAATATAGCGGCGTTCGTACATCTCATATCTACGCACAAACGTAATTCACCATTTTCTTTCATGATTGTAACATTGGTGAAACCCATTTAGACGGGCCTTGCACTTCTTCAATTATATCACTGTTTAGTGATTCCTTAATTTTGATTGCAACCTTTTCTTTAATGGGGATCGGTACTCTCTACTTGATTTATCCCGATACCAAGTTTTAAGACACCTAGACGGAATGCTGTGTTCTTACCCAACAGGTCTCTAGTACCCCCCGAAATCACGTAAATGGTTGTATGTTCCTTTCTTTCATCGACTTCGAGTATAGTTTCAAATGCACCCTCTATTGCCAAAGGAGAGTTACTACTATATGCTAATAATGTCCTGCTTGTCTTACATTTGATTAAAAGCATATACTTTTTTTGCTTTTTAACTCTTCCCACGTTTTGTTAGATATAAGGTTCTTGCGCAATTTCGAATTACACTTTTCCGCAATTTGATCTATGAGATGATCATCTTGCTTTTCGAATGTACACTTTTCGGCCTGTTGACGCAATCTTATCAAAAACTTCCCAAATTTTTCTCCTTTTTCATTTTTTAGCAATCGAAAACATGCCGCTCATAAACTTTGCTCCGTTTATGTTGAAAATACTCGTAGAGTTTTTTTATGGCTACTTTAAATGCATCAACGGTTTCTGATGATTCGACATTGGCAACCGGTAAATTGTAGAATATTTCTTGTATCCCAGAGCCACCAAAATACAATAGCGTAGCTCGTTACTTGAGTGCTGATGTAACTTCAGCTGCGTCCAGATAGATTAGTAGAGACCTTTTCCATTTTTCACACCTTATAGCCATAGATGTGCTATCACATTAAAACTGATAACGGTATCATTATTATTATTATTATTTTAGGGGCAAACTGAAACAGTTTCTTATATTTTTATTTCCAATTTAATGCTGGTATTTTAATACCCCAAGTCCAATTTAATGGTAGTAACTTAGTACCCAAAGTCCAATTTAATGGTGGTAACTTAGTACCCAAAGTCCAATTTAATGGTGGTATCTTAATACCCAACTTCCAATTTAATGGTGGTATCTTAATACCCAACTTCCAATTTAATGGTGGTATCTTAATACCCAACTTCCAATTTAATGGTGGTATCTTAATACCCAACTTCCAATTTAATGGTGGTATCTTAATACCCAACTTCCAATTTAATGGTGGTATCTTAATACCCAACTTCCAATTTAATGGTGGTATCTTAATACCCAACTTAATTTAATGATGGTATCTTAGTACCCAACTCAATTTCATGATAGTAATATGTTCCAAAACACTCGCCTTTCTCTTTCGGTTTATTTGTTATACCAACTACTTCCATTGCTGTGCCATTTAGGCTTTGGGTGAATTCAATACCTATAATGCGCATTTACAGTATTACTAGTTACCTACTATGCAATTTACAGAAGTCGTGAAGTGTCCACGATTTTTTGTAAGACATTTGTAAGCCCTGAAAGCGGTAAAATAGTATTTTCATTAAAGGCGATAAATATCACACCTACATGTAAAATGCCACTAAAATTTAGCTAAAGACATTGTATTTCGGTTCGAATTGAGAGGAGTGATTAGTTACATCTACTATTTTTCCATCAAAATATTTTTAAATAAAATTTGTGCTAATAGACATATGTTAAAATAAATCATTATTTTATCATTGCTACAGAAACAAACTTTTTTTTATTCAATATAGATTATAAATAATACTTATTGTAAGTCACTCTTTTGTATAATTACCACTGGTTCAAAAAAACCTCCGTCCCGGGAAGAACCAGCAAGAAACCCAGCGGGACTCTTTTTTTTTAAAGAACAGCTTACAATCATGTATGTTACATAAATAAACAACACAACAAATTAGAAACAGCCTGGGAGCGACCACCTCACTTCCAGGGGCCACTATCATCCATAAATTCTTTAATATTATAATAATAAATATCTTAAAGACATAAAGAAAATAAATTTTTGGACACCATAAGCGTGGTCATATGCGAACATATAATTTATATAAATTATTAAAATGATCATAACAGGGTTAAAACAATAAATCATAATTCATAATCCACAGTTTTTTTTTCGCGGGTACTCTAGGAATTAATTTACAATTGCAATGCTAATAGTTGCACACTGCTAACCTATTTTTGATTATATCTTTATGCTAAATAGGTACTTATCTTTTTCCTCGTCGCCATTTGTATTGTCTGCTATCTTCTCTAATCACTGTAGTGTAACACAGGCTCGGCACGCACTTAACTAAACACGTCCACTCTCGCCCGAGGCTCTCGTGTAACTGACGCGGTGCACTCGAGACTGTGACTTATATATAAATGTATGTTTGTGTATTTGTGCAAACACTACACCAAAGATAGAGAAAATGCAGCCCGTCTACGCTCTTAACAAAGGCACGTATACTGACACTCTCACGCGGACGTTAGGTGCATTTTGATTTATTGCGAGCGCCTCAAAATTTTTTTTCAACGACATGAACGGTAGCCTAATTTCACGAAGTTCACTTCCTGGCTGTTCACAGTCACACCTGTTCACAGGATGAACATTAGCGACGTTTTGACTAAGTTTAAATTCGCAAGTTTGCTATCAGATAGTGATCCTGCCGTTCTTGTTCTATTATTTATTCTATGGTTTTAATACTCATTCTGTGTTTTAACTAAGACTAGTTGTAAAAATTATGTGTATGACAGAATGAGTATAATAATAACAATTCTGTTTTACGCAGTTTTTAAAGTCAATGAAAGCCTATATAATTTGCTACCACTGATATGTAAAGATATTAGCACTGCAAGATTTTCATTCTGCGTAGATCGGACCAAAACAAATAATAAAAAAGCTGAAAGTACTCCGGGTCATGAAGCAAATACAAAGAGGAGACGGCATAACCAACTGTGCACTGTGATTCTAAGTAAGTCCTGACGTCATCATAGTGGGCGTGGCTTTAGTTAGTATACTGTCAGCATTCGTCCTGTGCGCTTTTGTGTTGAAAATCTCAAATCGGGGTATTTTCATAGTATTAACAAGACAAGGATGAAGTGTTGGATTTTATCGTGTAAAAACTACTCAGATAGACGCTCTGATGCTATGGATGGTGTCAAACTTCATTAAAATGTAATTTTGCACCTAATTTATTAAAATAGTTCTAGAAAAATTGCGTTAGCTTTCAAATATAATTAAAATTTTTTGGCACTAGATGGCGACATTTTGTGTCATGTGAACTAAAAATATAAAGCTACGTAGAGCTAATTAGTGGTAAAATAATCATACGAAAGTGCTGAAATTTTTTTTTTGCATTGAGACATAAAGAAATTTTAATCGCCAAAATATTATTTTTATAGTTTTTATAGTCATTTTGTGAACAGGCCGCCATCTATCGCCAAGGGAGTTAAACTACATTGCAACATCGATATAGAACGATTCGAGTAGTTTTACTATTTATTGGTAGATGTAGATAGTGTAAAGTAGGCGGGGCTTAACATCCCCATACCCCGCAAGTTGTCACGCGTTGTTACATAGTGAAATCTAATTACAACACCTCCTCTTTGTATTTGCTTCATGCTCCGGGTTAACTCTGACATCGGGACGTCAATCACCTCAGTCCGCCGTGACCACGGGTGACCATAAGTATAATTATCAATTAATCGCGATAAAATCCGTGAAATTAGTTTTATTCAATATGTGGTGTTCATATAAATATAAGAAATCATTAATCAATTATAAGGCCAAAATGTGTATGCACACTGGATACTATTTTCATAAAACTAACTTTTGCAAGAATGCTTAATTTCTGGAAAAAATATTATTTAATGATTTAAGGTAGTGTATACTCTCTATAATATTACAAAGCGCTGAAAATAAGTTAAACATTAAATGACTAGTTGGTAAATTAATCTACCAACACGCTTACGACTTTCAGACACAAAATATGCTTTGGGACTGGATGAATATTAATAGTATTAAGTGTTAATTTAACAAAAGTTTCATCACAAATGTAAACAACTGTTGGCCAAATATTGATATTATGTATGACGGGACCAGCACCATTGCATGTGCGTTGCGGTAGCCGTCGGTGCAGTTAGACAGAATTCTTGTAAATAACACGTGTTCCGCACACCTGCGCCATGCACCTGCAGTGGCGCCCGTCCTGCTTGTATAAAATGGACGGAGCGGCCGCCGTTAGGGCAGTCTTGGCTCTGACGTGGAACGGTGCGCTTGTCATATTCCGTTACTAGTTTATCCTCGACTCGTTGGATAATTAGTTCGTGTAAACGAATTAATTATTATTCCTAACGACAAAATTTGTCTCTGTACTACACTCAATTACACATTTCTACATGTACATAAATTCAAATACTACAGTGACATTTACATTCAGATTGGCGTACACATTTAAAGTACTTGTCCAGTGGTTACCACATGGTACATGGGTTTGCGATGAGGCTCCGCGAGCTTTCACTTCTCAATTTTCCTGGGTTTCCTGCTAAAACTTATTCTTATAGGTATAGATAAAAATAAAATAAAAATATCTCGGCTGTCTCTCCCTCTCTCTGTTTAAAAGAACTTTGTATATTCGAAGTTTCCATTTACGGTAACAAACTCGTAAATATGGAGGAATGTTAGCCAAAGTCATGTATGAATTAAGAGACTTATTTAGTATTCCACTCTCGAATATCTTATAAGCGTTTGGGAAGATTCAAACAATTTGAATTTTATATTGGTTTTCATATTTCCACGTTCATAATACGTTATGCAAATATGTAAGTGAATATTAGATTAAATTTGCAATTTCGTATCCGCCATTAGACTACTACTTATTGTTACTGTTACGCGCCACTATTAATGTCTTGTACATGGCAACACTAGTTACACTAGCGGCCTCTAGTGTCGAGTAGCAGAACTAGGAGAGTCGAGATCCTTCCAGAAATGTCGGGACCGATATGTACTCGAACATTCTAGATGTCGCTACAGTAGAAGGTTCTGGAAACTATCTGAGGCCCTATATAAGGCCAGTATAGACCACGACCGGGGCAGTATTATATATATATATACCGCTTCGAAGTATAAGAGAATACTTCGAAGCGAAATATCGGCGAACTGTGTTTTATTATTAGTGTGATTTTAAGTTGTAGTGTTGTGTAATTAAATAGTCAATTTTGGTAATTCAATCGGCAGTTTGTAATTGTCTCGAACCCCAAGCTCGTAACATTACTAATTAATTTGTTCTATGATACCCTAGACATTTTACATATTCTAGTTTATTCCATGATATTACTAAGTAGAATCATGATACATCTTTTGTATATATCCAATAGAGTTGTTATTATTCTCTTTTATTTTTGAGCGTTTAAAAGTTTCGGCGAAATGGTGTCTGCCAGCGTCACTTATGGATTAACTTCGGCTTATTTAATCTTTTGTGTGACTGTGGGGTATATACCCATAGTATGTATCCTGGTGGAGGCCAATGCTCAGCTGTGTACTTACGATGGACTGTGATAATGATAACGATGATGATTATATATCCCAAATCAAAGGTTCTTTACACTTTTTTTTGTAATTTACTAATACCGATAAAATGAAATAGTTTACTTTTGAAAGTAAAAGTTGTAAACTATTTTCTATTTCACTAATTTACTCAAAAATTTAAATGACTTATTTAACACTATTAACCCCGTGTAGTGGCAGGTAGGAATAACCCACTACCCTATATCTTCGCGTGCATGTCGTAAAAGGCGACAGTGGGAAAATGAGGCAGAAGATGAGCAGCAGTATCTTTCTGATAACAGCAAAAAAACAAAAAAAAACTGCGGTTGCCAACCCACTCGCTGTGACAACTATGGCGATATTAAAAATACGAAGAGACTGCCCCCAGTCCCCGGCGGCCCCGCTATTTCTGGCTATGGTGGCGACTACGGAAATGGCGGGGGGTGCTAAGAATCTCCGATGTAGTTTTGGTTGCCACCTAAGACGACTCGATCTGGCAGCATATAACGCACTTACCCTGGAGACTGACGAGAACATTCTGGAGCTGTAAAAAGAGATATGCAAGTTGCGCTGGAATATTATACAATTATCTGAGGTCCGAAGAGAGGGGAGGAAATGGTTATCCCCGAATCAGGTAACTTGTTCTATCACTATGAGGGGGACCATCTGTCCCAAGGAGGTACCGGATTTATCGTCCACAAATTTCTCGTTAACAACGTTGTAAAGATTGAGAGTGTGTTGACGAGGGTTGCGTACTTTATAATCAGAATCACCAATCGGTATTTGCTGAATGTCATACAGGCTTACGCACTAAACTCCGCACATCCTGATGAGGAGGTGGAGGAAATATATGAGGATATATATTTCCTCCTAGAACCATGCATTCCTCCAAAACCCACTATAAGGTGTTAATGGAAGACTTCAACGGAAAACTAGGCACAAGAGACATACGGTGAGCTGAAGGTAGGGAAGTTTGCAATAAGGAAATGAAACCAAAGGGCCCAGCAGCTGGCCGACTTCATGGAGATAGTGAGACTCTTTGTGATGAAGTCTATCTTCCAGAAGCGGGCCCACAGGAAATGGACCTTGTCGAGTCCCCACGGTTCGATAAAAATGAGATTGAATTCATTATGACGACTAGACAACCACTGTTTAGTGATGTCTTAGTGATCGCGAGGGTTAAAACCGGCTGCGATCACCGAAAGGGGAGAGGCACACTGAACCTAAACTTTAAGTTGGAGAGCTTACGTCTAATGAAATCAACGCTCCGTCCCCCTCGTGCTCTAATTCAGAATCCCGAAAACTTTTAGCTCGAGCTACAAAACCGTTTTTAGTGCCTAGAAGATTGCTATGCAGTGAACGATATGAATGACAAGCTCGTGGAAACTGTCCACGCGGTCGGAGCTAAGTTTTGCATGACCCGCTGCAAAAGAACACAAAAACTCTCCGATTACACTCTTAATCTCCTGGCTGTTAGACGGGAAATGAAGCTGCAATCTTCAGCAGATTTGACAGGGTACAGGCAACTGAACAGACAGATCTCCAAATGCATGCGTTGGGGCTTACGCAACTCTAATACTGCTCGCATTGAAGAAGCGATCGAGCAGAACCAGGGCTCCAAAGTCTTTGTCAGAGATCTGCTAGCCAAAAAGAGCCAACTGTCGAAGCTGATGACTGAGTATGGCAGCGTCGTTTCCAGGACACCTGAGATTTGCGTGGCAGGAATTACAGCGGAGCTTTTAAAAGCGGATGGAAAACCGGTACTTGAAGTCTTACAGAATTCCGCCTTCCATGGTGGCACTACACCGGAGGCGTGGAACAGAAATGCGGTGGTCTTGTTTTTTAAAAAAGGTGACAACGCTCTCTTAAAGAACTACAGTTTGGTTTCCATTCTGAGCCTCATCTACGTGCTGTTTTCGAGAGTCATTACGAATCGTCTCGCATGCAGACTCAATAACTTCCAGCCTCCTGAACAAGCCGGTTTCCGAAAAGGCTTTAGCACCATAGACCACATACCTATCCTCCGGAAAATTGTACAGAAGTCTGAGGAGTACAATTTGCCACTATGTCTGGCGTATGTAGACTATGAGAAAGCCTTTGATTCCTTCGAAATTTAGGTGGTGCTGCAGTCCCTTCAGCGGTGCCAAGTTTCCAGTCGGTATATCGAAGTTTTGAAGTGCTTGTACAGTAGGGCTACGATGGCTATCCGAGCACAGAACCAAAGTACAAAACCAATCCAACTGCAGAGAGGTGTAAGACAGGGTGGCGTTCTGTCCCAGAAACTCTTCAGCATTGGAAGACGATTTCAAGTTTCTGGACTGAAAATAATACGGTATTAACATCAACGGCGAGTACATCACTTACCTTCGATTTGACGATTTGCCCTTATGACAGAATCATTGGAGGACCTTAGCACTATGCTCAATGACCTCAATAGTGTATCCCAACGGATAGGTCTTAAGACGAATATGGACAAATATGTATAACGACTTCAATATAAGTTATTAAGAATAACTCAAATAACTCAAAAACTATTGGTCTGATCTTGATCAAATTTATATGGGACCACACGAGAAGTAACACCTTTTATATAAAAAAGAAGAATCATCGAAATCGGTCCACCCAATAAAAAGTTATGAGGCGGCGAATTGAGTAACGTCTCCTTTTTGGAATTCGACAGAAAAGTAACCTTAATACCTTTTTTTAATAAGAAAAATGTTGGCAGAAAAGAAAGAAAAAAACTAATAAGTAGGTACATAACATATATATATATATATGTCACATGCCGGTATTTATCGTTAGTACTAAGCTCGAGGTTGTTGCCGAGTATATTTAACTGAAACAAATAGTCCAACTACGTAAGTCCAACTTCGACTGAGAGGTCAGTCGACGGATTCAACTCGGGTGGGTAGCAGAAAATTACGACACAACTTCTCGTCAGGTATACCTCAAAACTACTAAAACTAAAAACTAGACTGTACAGCCAGTGCATGTTACCATTGATGATCTATGGAACTGAGACCAGGTCCTTCACTGCTGGCCGGATGAGAAAGCTCAAGTTCATTCAGCGAGCTATGATTATGTGACAGGGTAATGCTTGAAGTTTCTCTGCGTGATAAACTTAGAAATGAGGATATCCGCATAGAACAAGAGTGACCGACAAATCCCAACGGAGTGGTGAACTGAAATGGCAATGGGCCGGCCAAATAGCTCAAAGAACCGACCACCAATGGGGAAAAAATTTTCTCGAGTGGAGGCTTCGTACCGGCGGACGAAGTGTAGGGCGTCTCCCCACTAGATGCAGTGATGATCTGGTAAGAAATGCAGGAAGTCAATGGATGCAGTTGATTCAGGAACGTGCTTTGTGGCATTCCTTGGAGGAGGCCTATGTTTAGCAGTGGACTTGTGAAGGGCTGTAATGATGAAATGCGCTGCCAGTTATTATATTGACTAATTGTCGTTAAAAGTTTATGGCACGGAACCGGCAAGACTTTTTTTCTTCTTTCATCTCGGGAATATTTTTATAATCTATGCTTCTGCAACGAATAGTGGGAGTTTTATCACGTAATAATGTTTACTAATGATGCATCCTAAAACCTGCATGACTTGGAAAACAATATATATATATATATATATATATATGGAGCATTTGAGGAGCAGCGCAGATGTCCAATTGACCCATAACCCTCTCAGAAATGCGAAGAAGCCGGTGCCCATAATTTGGACGTATATGGCATGTAACTGTAATTTATTTTAAGTTCACAATATACATTGTAAAAAGGGATGAAATATCGATAAATAATAATATGATAACCATCCGTGGATAAGAATTTAAAATTTATTAAAAATATACTAACATTTACTAATATAGGTTATAACTTCCAGCATATTGTTATAACTTATAGCTTCCGAAAGGTAAGGATAATTTAATAAGGAACGGACGTTTTTCCCTCAAATCCGGCAATCAACGAGCCTTGCTCAACAAATTGATAAGATTTACGATGAACCGAGAAGTTAGGTGTTGCAATCTAATTTACACCAAAGTTGCCCGTTTTGTAGATACGAGGAATTTTTTCTAAGGAAATACATTCAACACTTAAGATGGTATGTACGAGAGTCTTTTTCAATTAGGTACGTTTTAAGCTATTATTTCTTCTTCTTAATCGGCCTGTAATAGTTCACTGCTGGGCTGCTTCCGCTTTAAAGAGGTTTTGCCTTATTCATAGAGTACAAGACGTCTTGCAACTGACGCTGCTTTCCGTCGCCGGTCTAAATATTTTTCGCCTCGTATCCTTATACTACCTCTATAGATACAATGTCATATATCGAAAGGTATAGAAATTGCTGGCATTTAGGATTATTTCATACGTTTAAGAACGTCGCTGCAGTTATATTATGGTTGTAGCGCGCATGGGGCGGCTCGAAAGGGGAAGGAATATCAGCGTGAATTAGCAGCTTGAGCTGCGATGTTTCGTATGTTGAATGTAGAGAACCGGAGAACCTTTTTACTGGAAACAAGGCATTCCAATTTATTCCTCAGGAATTACATCATATATATACATTTTGATTCTTAATCGAGTATAAGAATATCTATGGACCACAGTATCCACATACCGTCAGGTAGATCATGTGCTCGTTTATCACCATTATTTTATTTGAAAAATTTTGTTTTTTTTATCTGAAAATTTGGACAATTTAATTTAAATATCAGGGTTTAAGAACAATTTTTCCGTTTTATGTATACTTAATTCAATATTATAAAAAAATGTATTTATCGTTAAACAAAATAATTTAAGAAAAAAGAAGAGTCCTAGTAATCACCCGTATATTCATTACACTGTATAAAAAATCTTTGAAAACTATGCTACTCAAACTAGAGAAAAAGTTTATTTATCCCTTGGACTTTGTATAGTTTTTAAAACCGACAGATAAATACTTTCTTTTAACTTAAACCTTTCAAATTAAACTATTTTTTACGTATCAATGAAGTAAAATTTATTTAATAACATAATCCATAACAAAAAAGATAATTGTCATAGTGCAGCCCTCCTCGCCACGGTATCTGTATAAAGTCACTGCCTCGTTTATTTATTTATTTATATTGCATAATGTGTGTTTTACAGTTGTTATAGAAAATATAGTACAACACATTTACAATTTCTGGTGTACAAAATTATTGAATGTTATAAACATTAAGTATGACATTATGAATTAAAATTGCAAAAAAAAAATACATACATTGCATAATAAATAGCAAAAACAAAAAAATTAAAGTGACCTAATTAAAAAAAAACATTTACTACTATTTGCTTTATCATATCATTAATCTTTATAATATCATGTCACATTATAATATATAATTACCAAAATATTATTATTTAAAAAAAATATTAAAGATAATTATTGTTTTTCCAACAACTCGCTAACCGAATAAAAAGATTTATTAACTAGCCACTTTTTCAACTCGTTCCCGAAACGCTTCCTTGGTAGTAATTTTATATTATTGGGTATTGCGTTAAACACATTTATGCACATTGCATAGCAATTTCTATGATAATTTACTGTTTTTGGTATTTTATCAATGACTAATTTATCTGGATTCCTTAAAGGTTTGGACTTGATAATATCTCCAGCAGTTGTAAAGAGCTCAGAATTATTTTTCACAAATTTTGCTGTTTCAAGGATATATACGCAAGGAAGTGTTAACACTTTTAAATTTATAAATATTGGTTTGCACGACTCATGAGGGGCCATATTACATATTGCACGTAGACATTTTTTTTGCACAATGAAAACTTTATTGATGTTTACAGAATTTCCCAATATTATTATACCGTAGCTAAGTATACAATAAACGTATCCGTAATACGCCATAAGAGGTGTTGATTGCGATGCCGTCTTTATAAGGTTCCGTAATATATAAACAAAGCGGTTAAGTTTATTACATATTTTTTCTATGTGAGTTTTCCATTTACAAAATGTATCTATATGTATACCGAGAAAGAAAATTTCTTGTACTTGTTTTATTTGTTCGCCATTGTATACAATATTTAGCTTTATTACATTATTTTTTTTATTAAAAAATTCTATTAACTTGGTTTTGCTTATATTTACGTGTAAATTATTATGTTCTAACCATTAAATTATAAATTTTAAAGAATTGTTAATGTCATTTACAAATTTACCAATGGTAGATTTTTTGTAACATGTCATTAGTATAGCAATATCATCTGCAAATAAAGTCAATAAATTATTCGTTACATAAGAGATATCATTAATATAAAATAAAAACAAAAGTGGACCAAGTACACTGCCCTGTGGCACGCCATATCCATTAATTAGGTACGGTGATTTATACTGCTCAAGTTCTTTATTATAATTTAACCTTGAAATTTCAACACTTTCTTTTCGATCTTTAAGATATGATTTTATCCAATTTAATGCTAAGCCGCGAATGCCTAAGTTGTCGAGTTTGTTTAGTAGGCATTCCATCTTAATCCTCATGGGTGACAACGCATCTACATTTTGATTTCTAATAGAGGATAGATGTAGATGTCTATGGGCCGCAGCAACCACTTACCATCAGGTGGACTGTGTGCTCGTTTGTCACCCTTATCTTATAAAAAAAAAAAAAAAAAAGAAGTTTGTGTGAAACGAAATCAAAGCCTTTACTCATATCTATGAATATTTCTGAAGTGTGATTTTTGTCATCTAAATTATTAACAACATTTTTTTACAAAATGAAAAGATGCATGGGTAGTTGATTTATTGCTTTGGAATCCAAATTGTTCATTTATTATTATATTAAATTTTGAGGTGAATTCTATTATACGCTTGTTCATGCTTTGTCAAATATTTTGGAAAAAATAGGCACTAAAGTTATGGGGCGCTAATTACACATATGACGTTTGTCATCTTTTTTATGGAGCGGTTTTACTATAGATTTTTTAAACTCTCTGGAAATTTGCCATTAGTAAAAGAAAGATTGATGAGGTAGGTTAAAATGTGTACTAATTTTTTACTGCAACATTTTATTATTTTCGTGGAAACTGAATCATATCCCACTGCGTTTGTGACATTTAATGACCGTATTATATTCATCACATCGGCATAACCATATGGCATCAAAAATACTGCTAGATATAGTAGTCTTATTTGTGTTAATATATTTATTAGTGGGAGATCTATTAGTAAGACTAATGAAATATTCATTAAATGACTCGGCGATTTTAGTAGGACCTGTAATTAATTTATTGTCAACCTCTATTTTATTTATAAATAACTCTTTATTACTTTTATAATATCCCTGTTTAATGACTTTCCACGCAGCTTTACACTTATTTTTTGAGTTTTTCACAAACTTATGGTTATTAATTTTTTCAGAAAGGCGAAATTTTTTTTAAGGAGCTTTGTGTATTTTATGTATTTAATTTTGATTTTCATTACTATTGTGTTTGTAATATTGTACCTGTAGTTTTCTTTTCGTTTTACAACTAACCTTTCAGCCTTTAGTCAACCACCAAGGTTTAGATGGTTTGTTCAGAATTTTAATGCGCGTCTGAGGAAAGCACAATTCATACATTAGCAAGAATAGTTCATGAAATTTATCAAATGCAATATTAATGTCATTTTCACTATAAACATGTGACCAATTTATACTACACAAACATTCATGAAATTTTGTAATATTATCTTCACAGTAGTCCCTTTTGAAGATAAAGTAATGTTTCAAAGGGCTACAAATTTGTTGTTCTACAGGTACATGTAGCATTTGCGCTGTATTGTGGTCTGACAATGCTAATTCCAATAGTTTCCCGTAAGCATTGTAGATGTTACTATACAGGGTATTTTTGGAACGCTGCCGAAAACTAAGACAGGCGATAGCACCAAGTATACCTTTGATCATGGGTCACAAATAAATCCGATCCTGATGAAAAAAAAAACATCTTTTTACAACGTTTTATAAATTTTATTCACGCGCCATCATGTTAGTACAGCTAAATGAATCGATAATTTCATAAAAAAAATCATGAAAATACTGAAACATAAAACCAGCAGTGGAATAACTCAATTCATATCAGCTGATTAAAGGTCAATGTACGCGCGAACGCAAATTCGCGCGGTCCGCAACTAGCGGGCCATACCACAATACCTAATAATTTACAACACTTGTCTAAATACCTAACTTATCTACTTAACCTACTATTTTTCCACTGTACTTGTCTCCACGTAGCCATTATAATCCGAATTTACAAGTTAAATAACCCAAATAACTGGTTCGATTTCCCGCTAATGAAAAAACATTTAAATGAAATGTAACCAAGGTTAGAGTCATGCGTTTTTATTCATCGTGTAGGTATGTTTATTATTCTCATGTATTCAGTTATGTACGTATTCAGATTTATTCAGTACTAAGTTATTTAAAAAAAATTGTTATGAAACAGCTTACCGCTCTAAATCCTCCGTGGTCTTATGAGATGCGGCTCAAATTGTGCTTCATTCATTTCAAGGCAGACTCATGGAGGCGGGGCATCATCGTGTGGTCTTCGACACAGTCCGTACGTAGTTTGTCGAAAACATCCACGATCCTTTTGTAGTTTCGTCAGCACTATCACACTCACGATTAAAAACCCTTTCTTTCACATACCCCACAGAAAGAAGGAAGTCTAACGGGGTCAGATCTGGTGAGCGAGGTGGCTAAGCATTCGGTTACGCTTCAACACTTTGTGCACTGCACAGTATGACACACTTGTTCCATCCCGACGTCTTAACAATTTATTTAGCGATACTTCGTGTACCTAGGTTCGGATACATAACATGTTGTCGTATTCACAATCACTATAAACGTACGCGTTAAGCATTATTAAAACAAAAAACGTAACAAGAATAATACCAACACGTTATAACAATTTAATAAACAAAACGCTCGTGCACGCGTGTACAAAATCAACACGGAACTGTTTCAAAAACTTCAATTAATTAACACGACAAAACGGAAACCTACTGCGTCACAGCGTGAGGCGATACGAGCCGGCCGGGTTACATTCTCATGCGTCATAATAAAAAAGGACGCAACTAACAAAAACGTAAAATGGAAATAAAAAATAAATTGATGAATTTTTCTTTCAGACCCTGTGTCTATAGTATATAAAAGGTTTCTATATGAAAATTGAAATATATACGTAGAGACATGAAGATTTTAAGGACGAACTTATTTTTTTGATAATTTGTTTATTTATTTAAATAAAAAGAATTTTCCTTTTCATCTTAGCTTAAAAAATACATCGAGCAACACAAAAACATCGAAGGAAAGACGCATATAACTATTTGCGTCTTTCCAACCTAATAAATAAAAAAAACTGCCATTCATTTAACATTTTTACATATTTTGGAAAGGTCATTTGAATTTAGTGTAGTGGCGGTCAAGAATATCCACTACCCCATATCCTCCCGTGGGTGTCGTAAAAGGCGACAAAGGGAAACAGGCAGGAGATGGGCAGCAGCATCTTCCTGGTAACGGCATAAATACAATAAAAAAACTGCGGTTGCCAACCCGCTCGCCAAGCGTGGCAACTATGGCAATATACCCCCCATGAACAATGACAATAATAAACGGCCCCCAGTCCCCGGCGGCCCCGCTATTCCTGGCTACGGTGGCGACCATGGTAACGGTGGGGCAGGGGGTGCTAAGAATCTCCGGTGGAGGTTCGGTTGCCACCTTAGACGACTCGACCTGGCAACATACAACGCACGCACCCTGAGGACTGACGAGAAGATCGTGGAGCTGGAAGAAGAGATAGACAAGTTGCGCTGGCATATTATAGGATTATCCGAAGTCCGAAGACAGGTGGAGGACACGGTAATCCTCGAATCCGGCAACTTGCTCTATCACCGGGAGGGCGACCATCTGTCCCAAGGAGGTGTCGGATTTATCGTCCACAAGTCTCTCGTTAACAACGTTGTAAAGATCGGGAGTGTGTCGACGAGGGTTGCGTACCTTATACTCAGAATCACCAAACGGTATTCGCTGAAGGTCATACAGGTTTACGCACCAACCTCGGCACACCCCGATGAGGAGGTGGAGGAAATGTATGAGGATATCTCTAGAGCCATGCATTCCTCCAAAACCCAATATACGGTGTTAATGGGAGACTTCAATGCAAAACTAGGCACAAGAGAGAACGGTGAGCTGAAAGTAGGGAAATTTGGAATAGGGCAACGGAACCCAAGAGGCCAGCAGCTGGCCGACTTCATGGAGAAAGAGGGACTCTTTATGATGAACTCTTTCTTCAAGAAGCAGCCCCACAGGAAGTGGACCTGGTCGAGCCCCGACGGTTCGACAAAAAATGAGATTGACTTCATTATGACGACCAGACGACAACTGTTCAGTGATGTCTCAGTGATCGCGAGGGTGAAAACCGGCAGCGATCACCGAATGGTTAGAGGCACACTGAACCTAAATGTTAAGTTGGAGAGGTCTCGTCTGATGAAGTCAACGCTCCGTCTTCCTCGTGCTCTAATCCAGAGTCCCGAAACCTTTCAGCTCGGATTACAAAACCGTTTTCAGTGCCTAGAAGACTGCAATGAAGTGGACGATATGAATGACAAGCTCGTGGAAACTTTCCATGCGGTCGGAGCTAAGTTCTGCAAGACCCACCGCAGAAGAACACAAAAACTCTCCGATCACACTCTTAATCTCATGGCTGTTAGACGGGAGATGAGGCTACTTTCTTCAACAGATTTGACAGCATACAGGCAACTGAACAGACAGATCTCCAAATTCATGCGGCGAGACTTACGCAACTTCAATACAGCTCGTATTGAAGAAGCGATCGAGCGGAACCAAGGCTCCAAAGTCTTTGCCAGAGATCTGTCTGCCAGAAAGAGCCAACTGTCAAGGCTGAAGACCGAATGTGGCAGCATCGTTTCCGGGGCACCTGAGATTTTGAGTGAGATTGAGAGGTTCTATGGGCAGCTGTACACGTCATCGTTGGAGCCACACACAAGTGTGAGTAACGATCCAAGAGCGAGTCTTATTCGACATTATTCCGAAGATATCCCGGACGTCAGTCTGAGCGAGATTAGAATGGCTCTCCAGCACCTTAAAAACGGCAAGGCCCCAGGCGATGATGAAATGACAGCGGAGCTTCTGAAAGCGGGTGGAAGACCGGTACTTGAAGTCCTTCAGAAGCTCTTTAATTCCGTCCTCCATGGTGGCATTACACCGGAGGCGTGGAACAGAAGTGCGGTGGTCTTGTTCTTCAAGAAAGGTGACAACGCTCTCTTGAAGAACTACAGACCGATTTCCCTTCTGAGACGCGTCTACGTGCTGTTTTCGAGAGTCATTACGAATCGTCTCGCGCGCAGACTTGACGACTTCCAGCCTCCCGAACAAGCCGGTTTCCGAAAGGGCTTTAGCACCATAGATCACATACATACCCTACGGCAAATTGTACAGAAGTCCGAAGAGTACAATTTGCCACTATGTCTGGCGTATGTGGACTATGAGAAAGCCTTTGATTCCGTCGAAATTTGGGCGGTGCTGCAGTCCCTTCAGCGGTGCCAAGTTGACTGTCGGTATATCGAGGTGCTGAAATGTTTGTACAGTAGAGCTACGATGGCTATCCGAGTACAGAACCAGAGTACGAAACCTATCCAATTGCAGAGAGGTGTAAGACAGGGTGACGTTATATCCCCGAAACTCTTCACCGCTGCATTGGAAGACGTTTTCAAGCTTCTGGACTGGAAAGGATACGGAATTAACATCAATGGCGAGTACATCACTCACCTTCGATTTGCCGACGATATAGTCCTCATGGCAGAATCGCTGGAGGAGCTAAGCACTATGCTCAATGACCTCAATAGTGTCTCCCAACGGATAGGTCTTAAGATGAACATGGACAAAACAAAGATTATGTTTAATGTCCATGTCACACCTATGCCGGTAGTTGTTGGGAGCACTAAGCTCGAAGTTGTTGACGAGTATGTTTACCTGGGACAAATAGTCCGACTAGGTAAGTCCAACTTCGACCGAGAGGTCAATCGACGGATTCAACTCGGCTGGGCAGCGTTCGGGAAGCTACGACACATCTTCTCGTCAGAAATACCTCAAAACCTTAAAACAAAATTGTACAACCAGTGCGTGTTGCCAGTGATGACTTACGGAACTGAGACGTGGTCCTTCACTGCTGGCCGTATGAGGAAGCTCAAGGTCGCTCAGCGAGCTATGGAGAGGGCTATGCTCGGAGTTTCTCTGCGTGATAAACTTAGGAATAAGGATATCCGCAGTAGAACCAGAGTAACCGACATAGCCCAACGGATTAGTAAGCTGAAGTGGCAGTGGGCCGGCCATATAGCTCGAAGAATCGACAACCGATGGGGAAGAAAGGTTCTCGAGTGGCAGCCTCGTACCGGTAGGCGAAGTGTAGGGCGTCCCCCCACAAGATGGAGTGACGACCTGGTAAGACATGCAGGAAGTCGATGGATGCAGGTGGCTCAGGACCGTGCTTTGTGGCATTCCTTGGGGGAGGCCTATGTTCAGCAGTGGACTTGTGAAGGGCTGTAATGATGATGAAGATGATGATTTGAATTTGAAAGGGCGCTAATAGTAATTTATTACTTTTTTCTTAGTAAATATTAGAGAACCATTGGTAGTGAGACACAAAAAAATAACAACCCTCAACTCTTGAGTAATGATTTTAAAGGGGATATCATACGAGACTTACTACGATAATAATTAAAAATTAAAAATTTTGTACAACCGACTTTAATATAAATAATTAAGGATAACTCAAAAACTATTGGTCTGACCTCGATCAAATTTATATGGGTCTACATGTGAAACACCAGCTCTTAATAATAAGATATAGAATAATAAGACAAGAATAATTGAAATTTAAGTAATCGATGCAAATATTGTTAAAGACGACGTAGCAACTGGTTAAATGAGTCTTTTCTTTTATGTTGAATTTGTATAAGTCTTTTCTACTAAAAAAATGTCATCTGTGATCAACAGTTACGTCTAAAATTCTTACGATAATTTCTAAAATATTGATATTTGTGAATATTAAAAAAAATAGTAGATGGGCCTTCTTATCATGAGACGAATGTATTTATTTCATTTATTCAAAAATTGTCAGATGCGCCCTTTTTTTACGACCGTAACATTGACCGAGCTAGATATAGGTCGGTAGCGAAGGGAGTGTGGGTACAGTCGCGTTCTAAAGTACTACATGCTATTGGGCTATTGTTTTATAATATTATAGTATTTAATTGTTTTATTGTAGAATCATACTAGGCGTTTTACTAGCTACTTAGAACTTTGGAAGAGGTTGGAATTAAAAATGGATAATGTTTACTTGAGCATTATTTGTTATTTCTATCGTAAAGTATTTTTAAGTTTGTAAGAAGAAAACTTAAGCTAAGTGTGACACGCCGTCCATTATGTCGTCTTGGGTTACATGGAAGCCAGATGTTGATGGTGTGTTGGTGTTACTAGATGCTACTTCATCATCACTTTCATCTTCGCTTGAGCTTCCGTCCTCAGGTCGATCACATGGTAATTTTTTCGGTATTCTTCCTCAACACTTTTAAATTTACTGCACAATTTTCCCCATTCACCTTCTCCTATCATATTTACCTTTTCGTTCACTAGTTTAGTCATAAAACAATAGATATAAATAATTTTTCTTTCCTTCCTTTTTAAAACATCGCGCGAGTCGCAAAGTAAGCTGTGTATGCGACTGTATTTTTGGAGCGAACAAAGCGCGGGAACCAATAGCATGCAGGCACAGTTATACTGGCGGATTGTTCCCCCGTCGCGCCCCCTTCGTACCAATATGTGATAAATCGCTCAGTGGCCAAGTTCAAGGCCAGCGTTCTTTTTTCACCGTTCGCGCGTACATTAACCTCCATTAGTCAGGTGATATCAATTCAGTTTTCACTGCTGGTTTTGTTTCAGTATTTTCATGATTTTTTTTATGAAATTATCGTTTCATTTAGCTGTACTAACATGATAGCGCGTGAATAAAACTAATAAAACGTTGTAAAAATATGATTTTTTTTTTCATCAGGATCAAATTTATTTGTGACCCATGATCAAAGGTATACTTGGTGCTGTCGCCTGTCTTAGTTTTCGGGAGCGTTTCAAAAATACCCTGTATATATGATCTATACATGCATTACGTCTTGTAGGTTTGTCAATGTGAGTTATTAAGCTAAAGTTCAATAAAATATCCAAAAAAATATAATTTGTGCTACTATGTTTGAGAGTATCGATATAAAGGTCTCCTGCTATAATTATTTTTTTTTATTCTGTTTGGTTATGTGATGCAAAAACGGGTTAAACTTATGTAAAAATAATTGAATGTTAGAGCTGGGTGTTTTGAATAAACATATGACGACGATTTTGTGGTTTATTATTTCAATCCCGCAACATTCAAAAGATTCGTCAGTAGCATATTTTTTAGGTATTTTTAGATTTTCATATTGCAAGTTTAGTCTTACTAAAATACATACACCACCTCTATTATGTTTCTTATGCTTGCAGTACATTGATGCTACTTTATAATTATTAATACTTACGTTTGATTCACACCCCTTTGGAATGAAGGTTTCTAACAGACAAACTACGTCGGGGCGAATTTGGATAAGAGCCTCTTCGAGCAGTTTTTTTTACTGTAAATCTAGCTATATTTTGATGCATCAGGTTTAGTACATACTTACTAGTGTTGGGTACGAAACAACGTGTGTGGCTTAGTTTTAGATTTAGATGGTAGTACTGTAAAGTATGTTGTTATTTTTTGCTGCTTTTTGTTGGCGTTTTATGAATTATGTTTTGAATAGGTAAAAAGTAGGATGTAATTCTAGTCTGTGTTTTTATTGGCATATTACGACGTACGATTTATTTTTCTGAGTCAATGTTATAACGACATACTTCCCTGCGTATATTTCCTTTTATTACTCTGGAACGATGCATAAAACTAAGAAACTTTAAAGTATAGTAATTTTGATTAATAATTTGATTAATTTTTTTACATTAATCATATCTTTTCAAAATCTTAGTATATTCGATAAAGTGGCAATTTTGGTATTGATTACATGTTATTTTTAGTATATTATTAAGTTTCCATTCATTTAACTACATATTTGTGCGAATCCCTAAAACTAATACAAGACACTCTTTATCTATTGTTTTTAGAAAGCTACTTAACTCTATCATTACTTTATAAGGGTTTTTATCATGTTCTCTAATACTTAAAACAATACAGTCCTTTGATGTGACATTAAATAATTGGCATGTTTTCAAGATTTCTTCAGTGTCTGCTTTTGGTTTGATAAATGACTCAATTTGATAATATTCGTAAGGTGTATTCATTCTTGATGTTCCTAACAAATTTGCCAATCCTATACATTGTTATCCTCCAGTTATATATAATGTTTTTTTATGAAGTATGGAAGATAATTTCGTCGATAATTTATAGTTTGGTTGTATTAGGGTGAATTTTTCATTGCTTTGTTGTATTTCGGGGGAACTGTTATTTCCGGAAATGTTGGTAAGTTGTTGATTCTGCATATTATTTTTGTTTTTTAAAGATGATTTTAGCCCGGTTTCCAACTCACACTCTTTATCAAATGTTATGTTTGATGCACAATCAATTGTTTGATTTATGTTATTTCTTGTAATATAACATTTCTTTTTATTAATTGAAAGTTCTGTTCTCTTTAAGTGCTGTACTGGACTTTTGCATATAGTTCTTAGTGTATTATTTTGGGTGCTTAACTTGTTTGTTTCTTTATTTAACTGGCAATTTTCTATAACTATATTTTCTTACTCATTTTGTGTGCTTGAAGATACGTTAAGTCCGTCGTTATCTAATGATTCACAAGATTTGGATTTAAATAATTTTTTAGGTCTTAAAGTAATGTTTTCATACTCCTCTTCCATCTTTTGTAGATATAGAATACTAATATATGTTATTAACAAATGTCTTGAAGCGAATTTGAGATTTATTGGTTATACTAAATTAGTCACATTACTTCCTTTTGTTGTCACCTATGGATTGATGGATTGAGTATTGTAATCAAGCAAGTAGGTTTATGATGCAACGCCCTCTGTTATGAAGGTTAAGAAAGTTTGTGTAGATATCGTGAGTACGACTGCTGATCCGGTGATCCCGGGTTCAAATCTCGCGTCAGATGGCTAGTCTTCATTGTGACTAGCCACCGTGACCGAAATTGGGTCTAGAGGACATTATTATTATAAAGTGATATGTATATTCAAATCAGTTGGAATTCCCCAAAAACTATGGCTTCGTTATCTGGTTTCGAAACATCGGCCCGCATTTTTGTTTCTGTTGATGGATCGAAACCAATCTCTGACGTTATTACTCAAGCGTCTCAAAACAATGAAAGCGATGACGCTCTTTTTACGCTAAATGAAAAGTCTTAATTGTTTTATTCTGATTTGTAATAAATTTTTAAATAGCCTTATAAAATTGGGCATTGTGCAAGTTATCGAATTCCTTCTTAATATCTGTATATTCTAGTGCTGGCTGGTATTACTGTTACATAGTATTCGAATTTAATATCCATGACTCATCAGGTATGTTATTCTACTGAGTTATGTGTGAAATGATCACTCGTTTGGGGATTTTTTTTTAATATGCGAGTAGTGAAAACAGTTAATTTTTTAAAAACTAAACGAACATCAGACAAGTTTAATTAAATATGTTGTGTGAAATTTTCATCCAAAATACATACACACTTATATTCTTATTTAATAACCTATCTCCGATAACTTCGAAAACATGTCATTCCCAATTTTGTTTATTATGCAAATCGTTAGTAAACATATTTCCAGAAAAAACGAACGTTCATTCTTTCTAGAAGACTTCTCATTATTATGGGAATATTCTCATTATTATAATATCGTAACACATGGATTATCCGTGTAGAATCCATCACTCCATTTGGTCTCGTGGGTGTGATGTATCAACGACAACTCAGGATAATGGCAGAAAAATATTTTAACAATAAAAGCGGTACTTAGCAATGGACATATGTTACGATTAAGGCAAATCATCCCTAAAAAGAAAGTAACTCGTGTTCAGCAGTGCACCTACAAGGAATGATGGTGATAAAGAAGATGATAGATAAATCATTTTAAATGCTTAGGCTAGGCACAGGGCTGAGTATTATTTCAAAATAACAAATAACCTAACTGTAATGTAAGCTAATAGTAAGTGGCTTCTGCAGAATATGAACACCAGAAACGGTGAGCGTTGCATCAACGAACCGCTTTTTAAAATAACTTTTCTATCAGAAGCGAATAACATTTTCCATCTCAAATAACTTCTCTAAATAATATGCCATTGTCAAATGATTTTTTTTAAAAACCAACTTCATTTCCTACCGTACTGCAACCGACAAAGGAGCGCAGTGTGTGCTGCTTGACGACCAAATTAAAGTATGTTCACAACTCTTACCGGCTTATAAATGTGATTTGCTTTTTGCCACAAATATTGATTTTACCTAAATAAAGGACTTATTAAAGTAGCAATAATAATTTAGTTTCGTTCAGTTCCGTTACAGCCTAGTAAAGTCCACTGCTGAACATAGGCCTACCTCATAGATTACCTCATAAGGGGCCATAATTGCCCTAGTTGCCACGTTTGGCGGTGGTTGCCAACGCAACCCCTTGTGAAACAACGCGAAACGCATTGTTTCATAGGGGGGATATTTTTTTTTATAGGATAAGGGTGACAAACGAGCACACAGTCCACCTGATGGTAAGTGGTTGCTGCGGCCCATAGACATCTACATCTAACCTCTATTACAAATCAAAATGTAGATGCGTTGTCACCTATGAGGACTAAGATGGAATGCCTCATTTCCAGTAAAAAGGGCCTCCGGCCACCTGCACTCACCAAGCGAAACGCAGAGGTAAACCTCTACTTCACGCTGGTTTTCTGTGAGGTCGTGGTACCACCCCGGTTCGAGCCGGCCCAAAAACTAAAAAATAAAATATTGACAACCTTGTTTAAAAAAGCCCATATTCATGTGCATAAATCGTCGCAGGGAGGGTCATTCTACATTTCAAACCACCAATGCATTCCTTTCTTAATTTTTGAGTTTCAACATTTTCTTGAAAATCACTTTTCTTTTATCACACTAATTCTACCCCATTTTTCAGAGTTACTTCTAATAAACTCTTTAATCCGCATTTCGATAGCAGTAATTATACTCTCATGCTACTTCTGCCACAACCAACTTTTACCACAATAAAGATAGGGCCTAGCACAGTATTGAAAATTGCTATATTAAGTGCCTTTTCGCCATATTCTGACTTACTAAATAAAGTTAAAAGCCCACTTTGTGTTTTGCCGCCACCACACGGTTAATAGATCATATAATATTAAACGACTTTAAATATAGATGGCTACAGGTGCATTGCCACGCCTTTTGGACTAACTTGGAATGCCTGAACTTATATTTATTTTGTCTTGCTCACTCCTACGTTAATAAAGTAGCAAATTAATTTCAAGATTTTAAGTTTTCTTTTCTAATATTACAGCGCTGTTAATATTGGAGGCGGAATGATGAAAATCGCAACAGGTTTGGAACCATAACGAACAGCTCATATTGTTCTTTCGACAATGTTTGTTTAGGGCGGGATTTAATTTGACAACGCGACTTATTTTACATGGTAGTGCCACGCGCTTTCTAAGGCTACAGCACTAATATATTGATTATTATGGCTACGGCATGAATGGATCGGCTTGACCGGTGATGAAACACGTTTACAAAGAATACCAGCGTAATGTACCAGCATATATCTTCCGTGTACTGTTCGAATAGTATCCAGAACTGCCTACACTTTTCACGTGTAACATTTTAATTCTCAGAAGTAACAACATGTTACGGCCCACAGCTGCCCCTATAAAGGTCAAATATCAATATTTTTGGGCCTAAACACAACATTATACTACTACTAACTACATTTTGATTAATAGAAGATTGATTTAGGTGTCTATGGACTGTAGTATGTAGTAAAATAAGTATAATAGTATATTGAGGGTAATAATTAATAATATTGTTCCTTATTGGCGGTACTTATAAATAAATGACTCTGGATCAAACATCGATATATATGTACTACGTACTAGATTGCGCATTCCGAATATACACTATGTTCAACTCAACTGTACTGCAATCCGTACAGCGTGTCATTTAGTGTGGTTTCAATCTACTAGTTAGTCTGTGGTTTCAATATTCATGCACTGTGGAATGGCGCTAATAATACAAGATTTCAAATTAAAGTTCAAACTTGGACGTAAATAACAATTCAGCAGTCAAGTAAGTAAAATTATTTGTTGTACAAGTGAATGAACAGGTGATAATATCGTAATATTACAAAAGCAAAATTCATGAATAATTATATTTGTTTATATAAAATGACCCCTCAGGCGCAACGCGCTTAAATCAACTGCGCATGCGCGACTTCACTAACTCCCGCGTATGCGCGAAGACATAGAGTAGTGCACACTTTTTGTTTAGAAAGGCTTCTCTAGTACTTCGTACATACGAGCAATGGGATCAAAATGGCATTTACTGCATGGACAACAGCATCCACTTACCATCATGTGCCGGACGGGCGTAACTCTCCGGAGTAAATGTTGTCGAAGATACTCCGCGAGTCGCTTACGTTCTACACCTGTAGGTTCCGTTGGATACTTTCACTGCCGTCTCTGCGGTTGCTGCGGATAAACTGTGGACTGAGGTTCAAAATTAAAATGCACGATTATAAATTTAAATAGCAAGGGAGTGGCCAGCGGTTCGACTAATTAATTTGTCGCGAAATTTTTCAACTATTACTTATTTATCACTATTATTTAAAACGGTTGGTCAACTACGTTTGTTCACTATAGGTTGGTCACTATATATTTTAAAATATTTAATTTAAATGAGCGGTAGTATAAAATATCTGTCCGGAGTAGCTGGTTTTTCTGACACTATTGACTAGCAGCTATTAATCAACTAAAACTAGTTGAATTTAACACTTGTGTAACTGCGAATATCAGTTATCACTTTTTTCGGCTAGCTAACACTTTTTCACTATATGTCACACCGAATTTTCAGTTGCGACCTTTTTCCGCTAGCTAACACTTTTTTACTATATGTCACACCGAATTTTCAGTTGCGACCTTTTTCCGCTAGCTAACACTTTTTTACTATATGCAACACTGAATTTTCAGTTGCCACTTTTTTCGGCTAGCTAACACTTTCACTATTCACTATATATTTCTGCTAGTCACTGCAACTACTACCGGATACTACTGCTGGGCACTGCTAGTTCTTCCTACTACTGCTGGATGCCACTGGTAGTTCTTCATACTACTGCTGGATGCCACTGGTAGTTCTTCACACTACCGCTGGATGCCACTGGTAGTTCTTCATACTACTGCTGGATGCCACTGGTAGTTCTTCACACTACCGCTGGATGCCACTGGTAGTTCTTCACACTACTGCTGGATGCCACTGGTAGTTCTTCACACTACCGCTGGATGCCACTGGTAGTTCTTCACACTACCGCTGGATGCCACTGGTAGTTCTTCACACTACAACGTTACTGGGTTTCGCCCCCCTAAGGTAGACTTCGGCTATACTGTATAGTGAGCCGCTTGCCATTTCCCGTTTTGCCTCTATTAACATTTAAACATTTTCTCTATGTAATTAGCGTAAATTGCACTATTTTCTATATAAGGTTAAATCTTACGCTAATATGCTAAACATCATTAAATCGGCATTTTGGTCCTTTATCAGTATATGATAAAGGATATTCAATATATTTACATTCAAAAAAGTTTTTAAACGAAATGTCCCAAACTTTTATAATAAATGGGTATATTAATTCTTTAATTTTCTTATAATTATTAAATGCGTTTACTTGTACAAATTATTTCTTTACTATCATATTTTACATACCATATGCTAACTAAATGTCATATTTACAACTCTTTTAGAACATAAAAATATTCTCATTATTTTTTGGTACAAACTATTGCGTAGTTAATTTAAATTTCCAGAAAGTTCTACGACACGGCGCGCTGTGATTGGTCGATTTTTCTTAAACAAAATAAAGTTGTTTATACTAACTATTATCAAAACGACCTTCTATACAAACATATTAGGAGTTGTAAATACATGGTAAAACTATATTAACACACTATTTAATTGATTTTGTCCATATTTTCACTTTTTATACAAATTAATATTCTTTAATCACTTTTTGCTTAAAGTCATTAGGCCGTCTCGAACATCTCTCCCGCCGTGCAGCGTCGCGGAAACTCGTCGCAGCGGCGCTGCATAAATTTCGGTGAGCGACGTTGCCTCTACTTCGGCAGCGGCACGAGTTTCCTGGTTGGCCTCTTGATTAGGCCGTTTGTGGTGCGTACTTCCACAGTGCGGATCTGTCCGTCCGCACCGGGGTAGATGGTTTCCACCCTGGAGATTGGGGCCTCGTCCACGGGCCTCCCGCCGGTTTTGAATTTTCGGTGACCCAAAGTAACCCAAACCGGTGAAGTTGATCGGTCTCTTGTAATGAGAGAGACGTGTACTAGGATGATCACCGGTGGCTGGCGCTGGTCGTTGCGCTTTTCTAATTCGACACTTTACGCATTGGCTCACTAGCTTTTTTGTCGTGGGTCGAAGTCGAATCATCCGTCGAACCTCGTTGATAGTAGGTTCGGTTTCGTCTATTTCATGTACTCCATGTATTACGAGTTTTTTGGCCTTTCTGATGTATTTGGCCTTGAGTGTGATGTATTTGTGGACATCTCTATTTTTCCCTCGACTGAGAGGCTGCGCGAGGCGTCGCGGATTATATTTCGATTTCCTCCAGTCGGGATCTTCCTCTTTACTTCTTTTGGTCCTTTTGTAAAAGGTCCTGTCTGTTGTTTTGCGGCAGAGTGTTATAAATTGAAGCACTCTGGCCGTAGCTCGCACTAAGCGTTCCCATTTTGAAAATTTTGTCGGATCGGGAATGGCTTCTCTGTATAACAGAGCTCTATACATTTTTTTGATTGTCAACGATCTTTCCTCGTCGGTAGGTTTGGACGACGTGGATGTTGACCTCTTAACTGTCGTTTTGTCGTTGACAGGCATCGTGACAATTTTCTTTTTCCAGAGAAGCGCTGTTTCTATGTGCCCGTCTTCCAACTGGCGGGTACTGCTATTTAGTATATCTTCAGCTTTCTTCTCTGGATCGGAATCTGGTCTTCTCGGATTAATTATGAGAGATTCCAGCGCGAAGTATTCGCGGAGTTGGTCATCTATGTTTTCCTCGCTCTTGTGCAGCTCATTGGCCGTGTGGACGCGCTGATGCGGGGCTTTAGTGTGTGCCCCGTGTAGCACCCATCCTAGTTCTGTGAGCGAGGCGATTGGCTGGTGCGGTGGACCTCTGCGGACTTGAGTGGCTATCAAAAGTCTCCAATTGTCTTGTCCTATTAGGATCCTGGGGTTGCCGGAGTCATATATCAATTGCTCCTTTAAGTCTTTCAAATGCTTACATTTTTCTATATCTGTTGCACACACAGTCTGTGGCCCCAAGTTTAGGCTGGCGGCCGTGCGTGCTCTGAATGGCACTCTTTTCCTGTGGAGACTCTTCAGCAAAACTTTGACTCTTCGGGAGTCCGGCGAATCGAGGGTAGTGTTCCCGATAGCGGTGATCTTAAATGGGTCCAACCGCCCTGTAGCTCCGATTTGTTTGGCAATCTCTTCATCCATCAATGAGACTGTTGACCCGTCATCCAGCAGAGCGTGTGTGTTTATCGCTCCCGCCGGTCCAATTACTCGAACTGGAATTATTTTGAGGTAAGCTTGATGCTTTGACACAGCGAATGAATTTGCTACTGTTTCTTGAGGTTCTTTTAGTGTGACCTCTGTCTTCTCCTTTTTATTATAGTGAAGAAGTCGATTGTGTGTCGCGGTGCATCCTTTTATTCCACACTTCGTGGTTTTACATCTGTGTGTCTGACTTCTATAACGTAGACACCGGAAACATAAATTCCTTTGTTTGGCGAGTTGCCATCTTTTGTCAATATCTGCTTCTTTAAATTTATTGCAGTCGGATCCGTAATGACCTTCTTTTTCGCACACACTGCATTTTGGAGGCGGCTTAGTGGTAGCCGTGTGCGTTCTATGTACTGGACGACTGTTTTGCCCTCCGTTTATAATTTCAGGAGGCGCAAATGCACTGCAGAAGCGAGCTTGTTCGGTTATAAACTCGCTGAAGGAACCGAGGTCTGGTCTAGAGTCGTGTTTCTCAGTATAAATTCTATACCACTGCGCACGTATAGAGTTTGGCAGTTTGTCTGTGAGGTGTCGTAGCAGCTCTGCGTTGACGAGGTAATGGTCTCGTTTGAGTGCTCGAAGAGTGACGACGCTTCCCCTCACTTTGCTCGCGAATGTACAGATGTCTCTGGGTGCTTCTGTACAGCGTGGCAATCCTCGTAACTTCTCGATTTCGGCTTGCGCGATTGAATCTGGACGCCCAAATTGTAGCTCAAATTCTCGCATAATCTCATCTGGCTTAGCATGCCCGATGAGTTCTGAACTGACTGTTTCCAAGGCTCTTCCTTGTAGACTTCTTCGTAGTCTTGCAGTATTTTCTATGTCATTGAAGTAGCCTCGGGTTGTTTCGTAAATGGCACGGAACGAAAGCCATTCGGTATGTGCTCCGCTAAAGCTCTGCAGTGTCATTATAGCTTTTGATGCCATGAAAGTATGCGACGATGCACTCTCTGGTTTTGGTTTGTCAGCGAGTGCGGCTATAGCGGATGTGAGCTCCGATATGAATGGTCGGAGCACCCTGTCTTCATTGCTGACAGGTGCCTGGTTAGGCCTCTTTGGTATGGGATTCTTGGTTGTATCTTCCGGATAGGGATCCTGGTAGGTGGGCTCTGATACAACTGGTAGGAGCCCCCTGTCTTCATCAACCTTGGAGTCCTGGCTAATCTTCTGAGGTATGGGACTCTTGGTTATATTTTCTGCATTAGGATCCTAGTAGGCGAGCTCTGATACAACAGGTAGGAGCTCCCTGTCTTCATCAACCTTGGAATCCTTGTTTGTGAGCTTCATCGGCGGCTCACTGAGGTCGACAACCTCCGGGGGTGGCTTTGTGATGTTTTTATTAAGTGGGGCCTCCCCACCGGTGGTTGCGCCTTGAGTTGGCTTTTGCTTGGCTACGAAATTTTCGAGCCAAGGTCGGACGTACTCACTTTTGGAGTGACCATCATCATCATAGTCGTCCGATTCATCTTCTTCTTCAGCCATCTGTAATGAGATCTGTGCGAGTTCCAATTTGATTCTCATTACTTCCTCACGAGCCTTTAAAACTTTTTTATTTTGCCGAATGGTCTTCTTTGACCTAGTACTTCTGTCGGCGTGGCCCCTCGGTGGCTCTTCGGCGCGGGAGTATACCCGAGCTGTTGGCGGTGATGCACAGCGAATGTCATCGTTGCCTTCTATTTGTTCCCTCTGCTTCGGTGTACCGGCTTTTACGGCGGCTGGCACAGGCAGGAGTACCCCCCCATCGCGGGGACAAGCTGGCGCCTCAGCGCCTTCTATTGTGGATGGTGAGCGTGGTGGCATCTGGTGGCGGACGGCGTCGGTATTGTCCGACGGCCCTCCATCCAGACCGACAGTCCACGCCATGGCTCCCCTTCCTTGCGAACGAGTGATCGGCATCTTGATTCTGAAAATTCAGCAACTTTAATACGGTAGTGACTATGTACCCGGTTCCGAAATACTAACGGATTGACGAATCCCGTTCGAATGACCAGCGAATGTGGTCCGGCTTAAAGTGTAGACGGATGACTCGGCTCAAAGGACCATAAAATGGTCCGGTCGGCAGTACAGGCGGATGAATCCGGCTCGAAGGACCATAAAATGTGCCGGACGGGCGTAGCTCTCCGGAGTAAATGTTGTCGAAGATACTCCGCGAGTCGCTCACGTTCTACACCTGTAGGTTCCGGAATCCTCCCTCTGCCGTCTTTCACTGCCGTCTCTGCGGTTGCTGCGGATAAACTGTGGACTGAGGTTCAAAATTAAAATGCACGATTATAAATTTAAATAGCAAGGGAGTGGCCAGCGGTTCGACTAATTAATTTGTCGCGAAATTTTTCAACTATTACTTATTTATCACTATTATTTAAAACGGTTGGTCAACTACGTTTGTTCACTATAGGTTGGTCACTATATATTTTAAAATATTTAATTTAAATGAGCGGTAGTATAAAATATCTGTCCGGAGTAGCTGGTTTTTCTGACACTATTGACTAGCAGCTATTAATCAACTAAAACTAGTTGAATTTAACACTTGTGTAACTGCGAATATCAGTTATCACTTTTTTCGGCTAGCTAACACTTTTTCACTATATGTCACACCGAATTTTCAGTTGCGACCTTTTTCCGCTAGCTAACACTTTTTTACTATATGTCACACCGAATTTTCAGTTGCGACCTTTTTCCGCTAGCTAACACTTTTTTACTATATGCAACACTGAATTTTCAGTTGCCACTTTTTTCGGCTAGCTAACACTTTCACTATTCACTATATATTTCTGCTAGTCACTGCAACTACTACCGGATACTACTGCTGGGCACTGCTAGTTCTTCCTACTACTGCTGGATGCCACTGGTAGTTCTTCACACTACCGCTGGATGCCACTGGTAGTTCTTCACACTACCGCTGGATGCCACTGGTAGTTCTTCATACTACTGCTGGATGCCACTGGTAGTTCTTCACACTACCGCTGGATGCCACTGGTAGTTCTTCACACTACTGCTGGATGCCACTGGTAGTTCTTCACACTACCGCTGGATGCCACTGGTAGTTCTTCACACTACCGCTGGATGCCACTGGTAGTTCTTCACACTACAACGTTACTGGGTTTCGCCCCACTAAGGTAGACTTCGGCTATACTGTATAGTGAGCCGCTTGCCATTTCCCGTTTTGCCTCTATTAACATTTAAACATTTTCTCTATGTAATTAGCGTAAATTGCACTATTTTCTATATAAGGTTAAATCTTACGCTAATATGCTAAACATCATTAAATCGGCATTTTGGTCCTTTATCAGTATATGATAAAGGATATTCAATATATTTACATTCAAAAAAGTTTTTAAACGAAATGTCCCAAACTTTTATAATAAATGGGTATATTAATTCTTTAATTTTCTTATAATTATTAAATGCGTTTACTTGTACAAATTATTTCTTTACTATCATATTTTACATATCATATGCTAACTAAATGTCATATTTACAACTCTTTTAGAACATAAAAATATTCTCATTATTTTTTGGTACAAACTATTGCGTAGTTAATTTAAATTTCCAGAAAGTTCTACGACACGGCGCGCTGTGATTGGTCGATTTTTCTTAAACAAAATAAAGTTGTTTATACTAACTATTATCAAAACGACCTTCTATACAAACATATTAGGAGTTGTAAATACATGGTAAAACTATATTAACACACTATTTAATTGCTTTTGTCCATATTTTCACTTTTTATACAAATTAATATTCTTTAATCACTTTTTGCTTAATGTCATTAGGCCGTCTCGAACATCTCTCCCGCCGTGCAGCGTCGCGGAAACTCGTCGCAGCGGCGCTGCATAAATTTCGGTGAGCGACTTTGCCTCTACTTCGGCAGCGGCACGAGTTTCCTGGTTGGCCTCTTGATTAGGCCGTTTGTGGTGCGTACTTCCACAGTGCGGATCTGTCCGTCCGCACCGGGGTAGATGGTTTCCACCCTGGAGATTGGGGCCTCGTCCACGGGCCTCCCGCCGGTTTTGAATTTTCGGTGACCCAAAGTAACCCAAACCGGTGAAGTTGATCGGTCTCTTGTAATGAGAGAGACGTGTACTAGGATGATCACCGGTGGCTGGCGCTGGTGGTTGCGCTTTTCTAATTCGACACTTTACGCATTGGCTCACTAGCTTTTTTGTCGTGGGTCGAAGTCGTATCATCCGTCGAACCTCGTTGATATTAGGTTCGGTTTCGTCTATTTCATGTACTCCATGTATTAGGAGTTTTTTGGCCTTTCTGATGTATTTGGCCTTGAGTGTGATGTATTTGTGGACATCTCTATTTTTCCCTCGACTGAGAGGCTGCGCGAGGCGTCGCGGATTATATTTCGATTTCCTCCAGTCGGGATCTTCCTCTTTACTTCTTTTGGTCCTTTTGTAAAAGGTCCTGTCTGTTGTTTTGCGGCAGAGTGTTATAAATTGAAGCACTCTGGCCGTAGCTCGCACTAAGCGTTCCCATTTTGAAAATTTTGTCGGATCGGGAATGGCTTCTCTGTATAGCAGAGCTCTTTACATTTTTTTGATTGTCAACGATCTTTCCTCGTCGGTAGGTTTGGACGACGTGGATGTTGACCTCTTAACTGTCGTTTTGTCGTTGACAGGCATCGTGACAATTTTGTTTTTCCAGAGAAGCGCTGTTTCTATGTGCCCGTCTTCCAACTGGCGGGTACTGCTATTTAGTATATCTTCAGCTTTCTTCTCTGGATCGGAATCTGGTCTTCTCGGATTAATTATGAGAGATTCCAGCGCGAAGTATTCGCGGAGTTGGTCATCTATGTTTTCCTCGCTCTTGTGCAGCTCATTGGCCGTGTGGACGCGCTGATGCGGGGCTTTAGTGTGTGCCCCGTGTAGCACCCATCCTAGTTCTGTGAGCGAGGCAATTGGCTGGTGCGGTGGACCTCTGCGGACTTGAGTGGCTATCAAAAGTCTCCAATTGTCTTGTCCTATTAGGATCCTGGGGTTGCCGGAGTCATATATCAATTGCTCCTTTAAGTCTTTCAAATGCTTACATTTTTCTATATCTGTTGCACACACAGTCTGTGGCCCCAAGTTTAGGCTGGCGGCCGTGCGTGCTCTGAATGGCACCCTTTTCCTGTGGAGACTCTTCAGCAAAACTTTGACTCTTCGGGAGTCCGGCGAATCGAGGGTAGTGTTCCCGATAGCGGTGATCTTAAATGGGTCCAACCGCCCTGTAGCTCCGATTTGTTTGGCAATCTCTTCATCCATCAATGAGACTGTAGACCCGTCATCCAGCAGAGTGTGTGTGTTTATCGCTCCCGCCGGTCCAATTACTCGAACTGGAATTATTTTGAGGTAAGCTTGATGCTTTGACACAGCGAATGAATTTGCTACTGTTTCTTGAGGTTCTTTTAGTGTGACCTCTGTCTTCTCCTTTTTATTATAGTGAAGAAGTCGATTGTGTGTCGCGGTGCATCCTTTTATTCCACACTTCGTGGTTTTACATCTGTGTGTCTGACTTCTATAACGTAGACACCGGAAACATAAATTCCTTTGTTTGGCGAGTTGCCATCTTTTCTCAATATCTGCTTCTTTAAATTTATTGCAGTCGGATCCGTAATGACCTTCTTTTTCGCACACACTGCATTTCGGAGGCGGCTTAGTGGTAGCCGTGTGCGTTCTATGTACTGGACGACTGTTTTGCCCTCCGTTTATAATTTCAGGAGGCGCAAATGCACTGCAGAAGCGAGCTTGTTCGGTTATAAACTCGCTGAAGGAACCGAGGTCTGGTCTAGAGTCGTGTTTCTCAGTATAAATTCTATACCACTGCGCACGTATAGAGTTTGGCAGTTTGTCTGTGAGGTGTCGTAGCAGCTCTGCGTTGACGAGGTAATGGTCTCGTTTGAGTGCTCGAAGAGTGACGACGCTTCCCCTCACTTTGCTCGCGAATGTACAGATGTCTCTGGGTGCTTCTGTACAGCGTGGCAATCCTCGTAACTTCTCGATTTCGGCTTGCGCGATTGAATCTGGACGCCCAAATTGTAGCTCAAATTCTCGCATAATCTCATCTGGCTTAGCATGCCCGATGAGTTCTGAACTGACTGTTTCCAAGGCTCTTCCTTGTAGACTTCTTCGTAGTCTTGCAGTATTTTCTATGTCACTGAAGTAGCCTCGGGTTGTTTCGTAAATGGCACGGAACGAAAGCCATTCGGTATGTGCTCCGCTAAAGCTCTGCAGTGTCATTATAGCTTTTGATGCCATGAAAGTATGCGACGATGCACTCTCTGGTTTTGGTTTGTCAGCGAGTGCGGCTATAGCGGATGTGAGCTCCGATATGAATGGTCGGAGCACCCTGTTTTTATTGCTGACAGGTGCCTGGTTAGGCCTCTTTGGTATGGGATTCTTGGTTGTATCTTCCGGATAGGGATCCTGGTAGGTGGGCTCTGATACAACTGGTAGGAGCCCCCTGTCTTCATCAACCTTGGAGTCCTGGCTAATCTTCTGAGGTATGGGACTCTTGGTTATATTTTCTGCATTAGGATCCTAGTAGGCGAGCTCTGATACAACAGGTAGGAGCTCCCTGTCTTCATCAACCTTGGAATCCTTGTTTGTGAGCTTCATCGGCGGCTCACTGAGGTCGACAACCTCCGGGGGTGGCTTTGTGATGTTTTTATTAAGTGGGGCCTCCCCACCGGTGGTTGCGCCTTGAGTTGGCTTTTGCTTGGCTACGAAATTTTCGAGCCAAGGTCGGACGTACTCACTTTTGGAGTGACCATCATCATCATAGTCGTCCGATTCATCTTCTTCTTCAGCCATCTGTAATGAGATCTGTGCGAGTTCCAATTTGATTCTCATTACTTCCTCACGAGCCTTTAAAACTTTTTTATTTTGCCGAATGGTCTTCTTTGACCTAGTACTTCTGTCGGCGTGGCCCCTCGGTGGCTCTTCGGCGCGGGAGTATACCCGAGCTGTTGGCGGTGATGCACAGCGAATGTCATCGTTGCCTTCTATTTGTTCCCTCTGCTTCGGTGTACCGGCTTTTACGGCGGCTGGCACAGGCAGGAGTACCCCCCCATCGCGGGGACAAGCTGGCGCCTCAGCGCCTTCTATTGTGGATGGTGAGCGTGGTGGCATCTGGTGGCGGACGGCGTCGGTATTGTCCGACGGCCCTCCATCCAGACCGACAGTCCACGCCATGGCTCCCCTTCCTTGCGAACGAGTGATCGGCATCTTGATTCTGAAAATTCAGCAACTTTAATACGGTAGTGACTATGTACCCGGTTCCGAAATACTAACGGATTGACGAATCCCGTTCGAATGACCAGCGAATGTGGTCCGGCTTAAAGTGTAGACGGATGACTCGGCTCAAAGGACCATAAAATGGTCCGGTCGGCAGTACAGGCGGATGAATCCGGCTCGAAGGACCATAAAATGTGCCGGACGGGCGTAGCTCTCCGGAGTAAATGTTGTCGAAGATACTCCGCGAGTCGCTCACGTTCTACACCTGTAGGTTCCGGAATCCTCCCTCTGCCGTCTTTCACTGCCGTCTCTGCGGTTGCTGCGGATAAACTGTGGACTGAGGTTCAAAATTAAAATGCACGATTATAAATTTAAAAAGCAAGGGAGTGGCCAGCGGTTCGACTAATTAATTTGTCGCGAAATTTTTCAACTATTACTTATTTATCACTATTATTTAAAACGGTTGGTCAACTACGTTTGTTCACTATAGGTTGGTCACTATATATTTTAAAATATTTAATTTAAATGAGCGGTAGTATAAAATATCTGTCCGGAGTAGCTGGTTTTTCTGACACTATTGACTAGCAGCTATTAATCAACTAAAACTAGTTGAATTTAACACTTGTGTAACTGCGAATATCAGTTATCACTTTTTTCGGCTAGCTAACACTTTTTCACTATATGTCACACCGAATTTTCAGTTGCGACCTTTTTCCGCTAGCTAACACTTTTTTACTATATGTCACACCGAATTTTCAGTTGCGACCTTTTTCCGCTAGCTAACACTTTTTTACTATATGCAACACCGAATTTTCAGTTGCCACTTTTTTCGGCTAGCTAACACTTTCACTATTCACTATATATTTCTGCTAGTCACTGCAACTACTACCGGATACTACTGCTAGGCACTGGTAGTTCTTCCTACTACTGCTGGATGCCACTGGTAGTTCTTCATACTACTGCTGGATGCCACTGGTAGTTCTTCACACTACCGCTGGATGCCACTGGTAGTTCTTCACACTACTTCTGGATGCCACTGGTAGTTCTTCACACTACCGCTGGATGCCACTGGTAGTTCTTCACACTACTGCTGGATGCCACTGGTAGTTCTTCACACTACCGCTGGATGCCACTGGTAGTTCTTCACACTACCGCTGGATGCCACTGGTAGTTCTTCACACTACAACGTTACTGGGTTTCGCCCCTCTAAGGTAGACTTCGGCTATACTGTATAGTGAGCCGCTTGCCATTTCCCGTTTTGCCTCTATTAACATTTAAACATTTTCTCTATGTAATTAGCGTAAATTGCACTATTTTCTATATAAGGTTAAACCTTACGCTAATATGCTAAACATCATTAAATCGGCATTTTGGTCCTTTATCAGTATATGATAAAGGATATTCAATATATTTACATTCAAAAAAGTTTTTAAACGAAATGTCCCAAACTTTTATAATAAATGGGTATATTAATTCTTTAATTTTCTTATAATTATTAAATGCGTTTACTTGTACAAATTATTTCTTTACTATCATATTTTACATACCATATGCTAACTAAATGTCATATTTACAACTCTTTTAGAACATAAAAATATTCTCATTATTTTTTGGTACAAACTATTGCGTAGTTAATTTAAATTTCTAGAAAGTTCTACGACACGGCGCGCTGTGATTGGTCGATTTTTCTTAAACAAAATAAAGTTGTTTATACTAACTATTATCAAAACGACCTTCTATACAAACATATTAAGAGTTGTAAATACATGGTAAAACTATATTAACACACTATTTAATTGATTTTGTCCATATTTTCACTTTTTATACAAATTAATATTCTTTAATCACTTTTTGCTTAAAGTCATTAGGCCGTCTCGAACACATCAGGTGAACTATGTGCACATTTGTAAACAAATTCTATAAAAAAAGAAATACTTTGACAATTTATGCTATGAGAGGTTAGCTTAGGTTTCTGATTAGAAGATGTTTTAATGTTCTCAATAAAGTACGATTTACGATAGAAAAACAACACCGAATAACTTTTCTTTACAATAGATAAAAGTTTACAGCAAAATAAAGCTCCTAAGGAAACACTTTTACAGTAAAGCCACAAATCTGTTCGGTCCGCCATTAATCTCAAGACAATAATATAGAGGACTTTCTTTATTTAATTCTATACAAAAGGTTTTGTGCTTTCAATTGCTTAAAGAAGGACATAAATCAGCTGTTATCGAAATACAGAAACCACTGTTAAGAAGCGCCACTTCAAGTGCAGAACATCTCCATATATTGAAGATCTTGTAATTTTTTTTATAAATTTTAGTGATAAGCGAACTTCAATCTACCTTATGTTAACTTGCTATTGCAGCTCATGTACACCATACGCTAACTTCAAATAAATACATAGACACTACAAATGCGTTATCACTTTTGAGGACTAAGATGTAATGCCTAAAAAATATCTGTATTTCGTAAATTATTTATTAGGACTTACGTATGAGACGTTCCCGACAGCGCTTTTCAATCATTCCCCATAACGCCTCTCGCTAACCCGTACCATTACCTCGAAAAATAAAGTTAAGTTACAGCCTATATACGTCCCACTGCTGGGCTCAGGTCTCCCCTCATTTATTTGAGAGGGTTTAAGGGCGATGTGCCCGCCACGCTGCCCCAATGCGTGTTGACGGACTTCACATGTGTCGAAATAATTATTTTTCTTTCTCAGAGATGCAGGTTAACTCACAATGTTTTCCTCACCGCCGAGCACGTGGCAATTAAGATATTATGATATTGAGTAAAATAAAATATGTTCGTGTTCGTTTTATTGAAAAACAAATCGTTATAAGACTAGAATTTTCTGCTGTATCGTGGAGGCATTTTACATACATAAACATCACAAGCACGAACATTCAGACCCGGAACAATTATTTGTTGGCCATACAAATACTTGTTCAGTACGAACATATACAATATAAATAATAACTCTACTAGTTAGTCGTCAACTATTCAATTTATGTATGAGTAACATAAGCTAATTGTGAAAAATCCGGAGGATATTAAACTGTTGAAAAGTAAAGACCAAAGGAGGAATAACTTTGTGGCGTATGTTTTAAATTAAAAATATTAATAAGTACATTTCTAAACATATAAAATTATAATATATTTGATGTCACGTACCTTTTAATTAAAAAAGGGACTCTAAGGGACACTAATTTTAATTGGACAGCAGCGTCTTCATAATAACGACTCAAAATAAAACTGCGCCTGCCAACCCGCTTGCCAAACCAAGCGTGGCAACTATGGCAAATATCCTCCTTTATGAGGCAATCAGTGTGGTTGTGGGTGTGGCAGTGGACTTTAATAGGCTGTAACGGTAACGGAAAAACCTTACCTGTTTTAAAAGATTTCTTGTGGATATATACTAATATAAACCGTAAACGAATTACTCATAACTACAAAACAAGTGCAAAATCGGTGTAAATTAGATTGTGTCGCTTAACTTCTTAGGGTATCGTAAATCTTATAAATTTGGTGAGCAAAGCTCGGCGATTTTCGGTCTTGAGGGAAACACGTCCGTTCCTTATTAAATTATCCTTAACTTTCGGATTCTGGATTCAGCATAATTTTCACATGAAGCTATCATATAATATATCGGTAAGTATTATTCTATTTTAATATAGTTAACATTCCTATATCTGGATTGTAATAATATCATCTTTTTTTATAGGAGAGGGGCAAACGAGCATGCGGCTCACCTGATGATAAGTGACTACCGCCGCCCATGAACAACTACAACACCAGGGGAACCAGGGGAATTGCAGATGCGTTGCCGGCCTTTTCAAAAGGAGTAGGCACTTTTATAAAATATATCTCTAGTATATAATATATCTCTCATCATCATCATCGTCATCATTACAGCCCTTCACAAGTCCATTGCTGAACATAGGCCTCCTTCATTGAATGCAACAAAGCACGATCCTGAGTCACCTGCATCCATCGACTTCCTGCATGTCTTACCAGGTCAATACTCCATCTAGTTGGGGGTCACCCTACACTTCGCTTACTAGTATGAGGCTGCCACTCGTGAACCTTTTTTCCCCATCGGTTGCCGGTTCTGCGAGCTATATGTTCCGGCCCATTGCTACTTCAGCTTACTAATCCGTTGGGCTATGTCAGTCACGTCGTTTCTGCTGCGGTTATCCTCATTTCTAAGTTTATCACGCAGAGAAACCCCGAACATAGCCTTATCCATAGCTCGCTGAGCGACCTTGAGCTTCCTTATACGGCCAGCAGTGAAGGACCACGTTTTAGTTCCATAATTTATCACTGGCAAAACGCATTGGACGTACAGTCTCGTTTTCAAGTTTTGGTGTATACTTGACGAGAAGATCTGCCGTAATTTCCCGATTTGACCTTTCGGTCGAAATTGGTTACAGTCGGACTATTTGTTCCAGGTATACATACTCATCAACAACTGCGAGCTTAGTGATCCCAACAACTACCGGCATAGGTATGAAATGGACGTTATACATGATTTTTGTTTTGTCCATGTTCATTATAACATCTATCCGTTAGAAGGCTTTATTGAGGATACTGATCATAGTGCTTAGGTCCTCCAGCGATTCCGCCATAAGGACTATATCGTCAATAAATCGAAGGTGAGTGATTTACTCGCCATTGATATTAATACAATATCCTTTTCACTCCAATAGCTTGAAAACGTCTTCCAAAGCAGCGGTAAAGAGTTTCTGGAATATAGAGTAACCCTGTCTTACATTATTTTGTACATACTGTACAAACACTTCAGGCTTTGATATACCGACGGTCAACTTGGCACCACCGAAGGGACTGCAGCACCGCCCAAATTTCGACGGAATCATCCTCATAGTCCACACATGCAAGACATAGTGGCAAATTGTTCTCCTCGGTCTTCTGTACTATTTGCGAAGAATATGTATGTTGTCTATGGTGCTAAAGACTTCTAGCAAAACCGGTTTGTTCAGGAGACTGGAAGTTGTTGAGTCTACGTACGAGACGATTCGTAATGACTCTCGAAAACAGAACGTAGACGTGGCTTAGAAAAGAAATTTGTTTGTAGTTCTTCAAGAGAGCATTGTCGACTTCCTTGGCGAAGAAGATCAACGCACTTCATCTCCACGCCTCCGGAGTAGTACTTGCCATTTCTAAGGTACTCGCCTGGGGACTTCCCGTTTTTAAGGCCCTGAGCCATTCTAATCTCGCTCAGACGTCCGGGATATCATCGGAATTATGTCGGATAAGACTTGCTCATGGATTAATTACTCACACAAACATGGTGGCTCCAACGATGATTTGTACAGCTGCCCATAGATCCTCTCAATCTCACTCAAAATCTCATGTGTCCCGGAAACGATGCTGCGACATTCGATCTTCAGCTTCGAAAGTTAGCTCTTTCTGGCAGATAGAGATCTGGCAAAGACTTTGGAGCCCTGGTTCCGCTCGATAGCTTCTTCATTACGAGCAGTAGTAAAGTTTAGTAAGTCCCTCTGCATGCGTTTGGAGTTCTGTCTATTTAGTTGCCTGTATGCTGTCAAATCTGTTAAAGACTGCAGATTCATTTCCCGTCTTACATATCGCCATGCGATAAGAAGTGTGATCGGAAAGTTCTTGTATCCTTCTGCGGTGGGTCTCGCAGAACTTTGCTTCAACCGCATGGGCAGTTTCCAAGAGCTTGTCATTTAAATCATCTACTGCATTGCAATCCTCTAGACACTCAAAACGGCTTTGTAACTCGAGCTGAAAGGTTTCAGGACTTGAAGGCACGAGAGGAGGACGGAGCGTTAACTTCATTAGACGACACGTTTCCAACTTAGTGTTTAGGTTCAGTGTGCCTCTAACGTTTGTGTGATTGGTGATCGCTACCAGTTTTAACCCTGGCGATCACTGACACATCATTTAACAGTTAACGTCTCGTTGTCGTAATAAAGTCATTATCATTTTTTGTCGAACCACCGGGGCTTAACTAGATCCACTTTCTAAGGGGACGCTTTTGGAAGAAAGAGCTCATCATAAAGAGTCCCTATTTCTTGCAACTTCTTAAGCAATTTCGCAACGCAATTTCTTAGAACTGTATTCTTTATTTACTTTTTTAATTCTTCTGATTTTAGGAATATCCGTAGTTTGGTTTAACAATTTCTAATCTACACTTTTCTAACGATTTAACTTCCACCGTTATGGAATCTGTTAATGTTTCACCTCATTCCCAAGCGACGCCGCCCTGGTGGCAGAAAAAATCGTAGCTGTCCTCATTATTAGACTTCCCTTACTTTTCAAACCGAAAAAATCAGTGGGTGGACCGTGGCTTGGTGGAAAATTAGGAAATAATATATTGCAAGAAATTATTTCACTTCTGATGTTAGAAATTATTCTCAAAGTTATTAAAATAAAAGAACACTACTCGTTAACTAACCCTGATAACTATCAGGACCCAATTACATGATAACACCAAAGTATGCAAATCAACAGCATCACTACCCATCTCAATGTAACACAGGACAGCCTCTCAACAACATGATCTTCCTTGCCTACACTAGAAGAATACCCCAACGGGCATTGTAACGACAATGAGACTTAGAATTGCAGACTGATGCCTGTAACTCGTGCAGTCTTCTTTCTGCACGACACTTTATACTGCTAGAATGAATATGAGATAACAGTTCTACTTTTATTTGTTCGTACTTCCTTAAATATTTTCCCCTCATTACCAACAAAATTATATTAAAAAAATCAATAAAAAAGTTAAGTCAAAAAATAAAGCTATTGTATGCACGATAGTGTGCAGTTTTCTCATTATTTTACTCATGCTTATCGCTACCAAGAAGCTAAAGATGCCAAAAACTAAATCATATTATAAAAAACCAACAATCGAGCGCACAGTTCTCATGATGATAAGTGGATGGTATGGCTCATAATATACACAAACAGCATCGAATTATAAGGCAGATGCGTTAGCAACACTTTAGATCTAGGGTGAAGTTCTTTGTTACGAAATGGAGAATTATTATTTAATCTAATCTAATTATTAACCAGTTTGAGTAGTGCCACTATGTTGGCGATTTTCTGTAAAAAACTTAAAATAACAGAGACGCTATTCTATTAGTCGGTAATTTAACAAATATTTAACAAGTGCTTTTTTAGTTGTCTATGTTTCATAAATTACTTAAAGTTGAATTTTGTACACTGATCTAAATTATAAAGTCATGTAATCAAAATGAACTATGATAAAAACTCAGTTTTACAGAGCTATTCCATATAATGTTTCAGGGAATAATTTCATAACATTTCATATTTTTATCAGCAGGAAACCTGCAAAGTAAACGAATTAAATATTAACGTGGGAACGAATAATATATCTTTTTACAAACAAGTTTCAACAAACGAGATATATTTACACAGTAATTTTATACGTGGAGCCATGCTGCAGCTATATTTCTGGTATAGTTGTAGCACGAATGGGTCAGCTCAACCGTAAAACGAGACATTCCTTCTTAGCCCTCACGGGTGACAATGCATCTGCATTTTGTTTCGTAATCGAGGATAAATGTAGATGTCTATGGGCCACAGCAACCACTTACCATCAGGTGGACTGTGTGCTCGTTTGTCGCCGTTATCCTATAAAAAAAGTAATTGTTAGTGTAAGTGTAAAAAGAATATAACGTTGTTTTACAAGATATGAAAGAAAGTATTTTACACATGTTTCTTGGCTGACCAAGAATTTTTTAAGTGTTATTACTTACGGACGAGTGTTGTTACTGCACGGTTTTTCCTTCTATTTGTGGCAAGTTCGACTCTATATTTTTGGACCCTATGGCCTCTGCATAGACTCGAAGAAGGGAGCGCTTTGAGTCTTGTGTTTCCGATGCGTCTTTCAAGGAGGAACAGGGAGGGTTATTATACACACTCAAGGGCCACCTGTTGATATCCGGCGCTGTATCCGTGAACTCTTCTAAGACCAATTTTAAACTAGTGTTATATATGATCACGTTAAACTTAATTTAATGACTATTAAAACTTTCAAGTAATAAATTTAGTGTCAAAGAACGTATTTATTACCATTACATAAATTTTCTTTTAAAAATCAATTGTTGTTAAGTTTCACATTCATATTATATAACTGTCTATTGTTTAAGGAATTTCTACGGTGCTTGGCACCCGTACAAATCTCAGGAAGGGTTAGTTAGTTGCTGGAAACAATACGCTCGAAGTTGTCGATAATTATGTATATCTAGAGCAAATTATAGGTAAATCCCATTTCGTCCAGTGCGTGTTATCAGTGATGACATATGCATCTGATACATGATAGTGGTCCTTCACGGTTGGTCGTAAGAGGAAGCTCAAGGTCGCACATCGAGCTATGGAGATCGCTATGCTCGGAAATTTTCTATGTGGAAAACTTCGAAATGACGATATCCGCATTAGTACACTGTACTCAGTAAACTCAACTACCAATGGTTCGAGCATATAGCTCGAGTAACCGACAATTGATATGCAAGAAAGGTTCTCGAGTGGTATTCTCGTAACAGTAAGCGAAGTGTAGGGTGATGTCCAACTAGATGGTGTGGCGACCTGTAAAGAGATGCAAGAAGTCGATTTATATAGCTCAGGATAGTGCTTTGTGGAATTTCTTAGTTAAGTCCTATGTTCAACAGTGAACTTTTAAGCGGAGGTAATGACGATGATACACTGCACTTGAGAATTAATGTTTTTATTATAGCTCTGTAAAGTAATCTTTATAATAGCGAAGGCAATTCAGAGATATAATTGAGTGTTATAAATTGTGAAGCTGTGTGAAAAAAAGGCTTGTTTTAACTACGCGACTAATATTTTGAGTATGACTCGATTGAATAAGCTTTTACTTCTTCTTCACCATCACCCCGTAAAAGTCAACTGCTGGACGTGAAATTCTCCTGCTGTAGGAAAGTTTAGCCATAATTGTAATTTTTTACCGTCCGTGGGTGTCGTAAGAGGCGACAGAGGGAAACAAATCACGAGATGGGCAGCATCGTCTTCCTAATAACGACTAAAACAAAGTGTGGCTGCCGACCCGCTTGCCAAGCGTGGCAACTATCGCAAATAGGCCCCCTATGAGACATCTTTGGGGGAAGCCTATTTTCAGTGTTGTACTTTAATAAGCTGTAATGGTAACGGTACCGGTAATTCTTTGCGGGTGGGTTGACGTCTTTTCCAGACGCCTCACACCTTGACGTTGATGCTCGTCGTAGGTCTGCCGTGACTCTTAAAATATTGATAAAAAGTGATACACTTACTTCTTTTATTTATACTTTCATTCATTAATTCATTCATAAATTATGAATGAAAGTATAAATAATAATAAAAATAACCTTTCGAAAGTTCACTGCTGAATATAGACCTCCCCAACACTCATATAGTACCTCATAGCGGTATTTATTTATTTTTATTTATTTATTTAATCTTATTTGTTGACACCTTAATAACAAGGGTAACAAAGGGCGGACTTAATTCCTAGCGGCATTCTCTGCCAGTCAACCCGTGGAGTGATGAGATTTTGTGGCAGGTGCAAATACACACACACACACACACACACACACATACATATATGAACAATATATGTATATAGATAGATATAATATATACGTTACATATAATAATAAAATACATATATTGAAATTACAATTAATAAAACATCTGAATGTGTCAAAATATATGATCATCATTCTTAAGATCCAACATCACTTCGTTTTAAAAAAATGTCATGTACCAACTTTTTAAAACAATCCCTACTTGGCGCTCTTCTTATGTTTTCGGGCAAGGAGTTACAGAGTAGTGTTGCCTGAATTGTAAGGAATTGTTGGTGAATCCAGTGAAATGAGATGGAATACTGATCTTATGATTAGATGAGGAGCGTAGAACCTTATCATGAGTTGAAAAGAGATATTGGAATTTGTCCTTTAGATATGCTGGAGAAGTTGGATTATTCAAAATTGAGAAAAGGACAAGCAAAATTCTAGAGTTTCGTCTTTGTTGGATAGTGAGCCATTTCAGGCGTTCACGATAATGAGAGATGTGATCATATTTTCGAGGACCAAATATATCTAATACACTTATTGAGAAGACGCTCTAGCTTGTTAAGAAGATTTTGGTTCACATCTGGGTAGCACACATCTGCATAATCAATAATGGGAATTATAAGTGTGTGCGCAAGTGTTAGCTTAGTCTTGATTGGAAGAAAGTTCTTCAAACGATAGAGGGATCGTAAGGTGGCAAAGACTTTGTGGCTAATTTCGGTGACATGCGTTCTCCAGCTCATTGTATTATCCATATACAGACCAAGATCTTTTACAGAGGAAGAGAACGGTATCAGTATATCGTTGTAATAGACAGCAGGTAGGCTTGTCACATACATTTTTGACAACATTCTCGAGCTACCTACGATTATAGTTTGAAACTTCGTTGGATTAACTGATATTCAAAACGCCTAGACTATTCTTTAATAGCTTCCAAGTTCAGATTTAACATTCTAATAGCGTCATGGAGCTCTTCAATAGATGAGTGCAAGTAAATTTTGAGATCGTCAGCATACAGATGGTACGAACGGTTAAGAATAGATGTGACCAAGTTTATAAAAACTGAGAAAATTAATGGAGAAAGTATAACGCCTTGCGGGACGCCAGCATCAAGACTAGCCCACTTGGAACTCTTCTGTCCCAAATGGACAGACTGCTGACGCCCGCGAAGATATGAAGAGAACCAATCCAAGACTGAGGTTGCAAATCTTAAATAGGACAGGATAGAAAAAAGGACACCATGGTCCACTGCGTTAAAAGCATTAGAAAAGTCAACAAGCACCATTACAGTCACTTTTTTCTTTTCCATACTTTGTCTGATGTCTTCCGTAACTTTGAGTAATGCTGTAGTGGTGCTGTAACCAAGACGAAACCCAGACTGATAATCGCTGAGTAGATTATGTTTAAGTACAAAATTGGAGACTTGCTTATGTACGCAGCCTTCCAGAACTTATGCCAAAAAATTACTTTCAGTTATTAGAAAGGTACTACTACTCATTTCCTGTTTCATATTCTTCTGTTCACTATTACGTCAGCCACAGTATGATATAGGCTAACATTAGATACTTTTACGCCGCTTAATCATCATCATCATCATTACAGCCCTTCACAAGTCCACTGCTGAACATAGGCCTCCCCCAAAGAATGCCACAAAGCACGGTCCTGAGCCACCTGCATCCATCGACTTCCTGCATATCTTACCAGGTCGTCACTCCATCTAGTGGGGGGACGCCCTACACTTCGCTTGCCGGTACGAGGCTGCCACTCGAGAACCTTTCTTCCCCATCGGTTGTCGGTTCTTCGAGCTATATGGCCGGCCCATTGCCACTTCAGCTTACTAATCCGTTGGGCTATGTCGGTCACTCTGGTTCTACTGCGGATATCCTCATTTCTGAGTTTATCACGCAGAGAAACTCCGAGCATAGCCCTCTCCATAGCTCGCTGAGCGACCTTGAGCTTCCTCATACGGCCAGCAGTGAAGGACCACGTCTCAGTTCCGTAAGTCATCACGCCGCTTAATGCATTTATTTATTATCATAACTCTTTTAGTTTTATACGAACGATAAAACCATACTGCAGCTTTCTTTTCTCGTCCCCGTTGGTGTGGAATACAGCGCGCAAAGCGGCGATGGGGACCGCCATCCGTCACGCACAGCCTGACAAGGCGGAAGGTGGATGACAGAGTGCAGATTTGGCACGTGGAATGTTAGAGAAGGCATGAGAGATAAGACGAATGAGTTGATCGAAATAATGAAAGAAAGAGAATTAGATATCGTGTGTATGTCGGAGACCAAACGGAAGGGCAGTGGTACTGAAGAGCTCCCTGGCGGGGCGTTAGCTCTATGGTCCGGAGTCCCGGAGAGATAAAGCACCTGCCAGGGAGTGGGGGTGTTGCTGTCGTCTCGGTTGGTCGATGTTATGACTGAATATAAGGTTGTGAACTCAAGACTTCTCTGGGTTCGCTTTAAATTTAGACTGACAAAGTTATTCCTTTTGGCTGTTTATGCTCCGGTAGCTTCGTCGTCCAGGGCTGAACTGGAGGAGTTTTGGGAGAATGTAAGAGAAGTTCTAGATTTGGTTAGGGGAAACGAAAGAATTGTTATATGTGGTGATTTGAATGGATGGGTTGGTACCGCTCAACAAGGGTACGAGTCGGTGCTTAGAAAGTTTGGCGATAAAAGTGTTAATGATGCTGGCAAGCTTATACTGGCTGTAGGCAAGGAAAAGGGTCTTTTTGTGACAAACACTATGTTTAATAACAAGAAAATCCATATGTATACTAGAGTAAGAAAGAATGAGAGAAGTATGATCGATTTGTTCCTGGTGGATGACCGACAGCGAAAACAGGTGATGGATACGCGATTGTTCAGGGGTGCTGACCTGGGAACGGATCACTATCTAGTGATTACTAGATTTAGTGGTCTGTTCGCGGGTTGTCGCATCCGAAGCTGGAAGCTTCAGGAAGCGGATACTAGGGACAAATATCATGCAAGGGTAGCCGAAGAGCTTGACACCATCGATGCAGAGAAGAATGTGTAGAAAGAACATGGCAGAACCTTAGGGATGGAATGATAAATGCAGCGGAAGAAGTATGTGGAACGATAAAAAGAGGTAGTAGTAAAAGAAGAGATGTATGGTGGAATGATGAAAGGTGTAGAATGGAAGTGGACGAAAGGTTGTCGCACAACTTTAAGGAGAACTCCAAACTCTTCTGGAAAGAGATTGGAAGGACCCGAGGTGGTGCGGGCCTAAAGAATGAACAAAGTGCTTTCGAGAACCAATGACGTCCTCTCAAAAAAATCGGACGTCATGCAGCGATAGAGCGAATTTTATAGAGAAATATATGCGTGTGATGATCTTAGTGGGGGATCCGGGGGTGACGCCGTGACTGGTACGCCAGACCCGGACCTCGATGACACTGAGTTCATCAGTATGAAAGAGATTGAACGTGCGATTCGAAGATTGAAATGTGGTAAGGCTGCGGGACTCGACAAAGTTACTGCTGAAATGGTTAAGTATGGTGGGCCTCGCGTCTGGGACAGCTTTCATCTGCTGTGCAATTTGTGCTGGCGGACGGGGGATGTCCCGGTTGATTGGCGATCCGCAGTCATTGTGCCTTTATATAAAAGTAAAGGTTCACATTTTGACTGCGGGTGCTATCGGGCGATCAGCTTGACCAGTTTAGGAAGTAAAGTTTACTCGAAGGTTTTGACAAGTAGGATGCAAGAGAAATCGGAAATATTTCTATGGGAGGCACAATGCGGATTTAGACCTGAAAGAGGATGTACGGATCAATTGTTTTCTCTCCGCATGATCACGGAAAAGCTTCTGGCTGCTAACCGGGGGATTTTCTGTGCTTTTGTGAATCTTGAGAAAGCATTTGATAAGGTTGTAAGGAAGAAAATTTGGGAACAGTTACTGGGGTATGGTGTGGATGGTCGATTTCTAAGGGCTGTGCAGTCACGTTACTGTGACTGTAATGCCTGTATGTGGGTAGGGCATGACCTGTCACCCATGTTTAGCGTCCAAACGGGCGTAAAACAGGGTTGTGTCATGTATTCCTGGCTGTTCATACTGTATCTCGACAGCTGTTTACAGAAGCTGAAAGATAGCTGTTTGGGTGTGAAATTAGGTGACATAAAAGTAAATTGTCTGCTGTATGCTGATGATGCAGTGCTTATTGCACCACCAGAGGCAGAACTGCAGGCATTAGTCACGTGCATGAAAGAGAAATATGAAATTAAAGGTCTCCGTTTGAATGCTAATAAAACTAATTATCTGGTATTTGAAAGGGACGAAGAGAGAACGAAGTGTGAAATATGGGTAAATCAGGAATGTCTAGAACAGGTAAATGAAATTGTATACTTGGGAAGTAATTTTAGCCGGGATGGAAGATGTGATTTAGATGTGGACAGGCGTGTCGCTGCCGGGAACAAAGTTAATGGTGCCCTGACTGCGTTAGTTAAAAGGCAAGGCGTAGTGAAGATTGCACGCCTTGAAATACATAACACAGTGTTGGTACCGACTTTGTTATATGGCGGCGAAACCTGGGTATGCCAGAAGAAGCATAAAAGCAAGTTGAATGCAGTAGAGATGCGATCTCTTCGTAAAATGTGCGGCGTTACCATGGCCGACCGAAAACGAAACGAAGAGATTCGCAATATGGCAGGTTTGAAAGATGACCTTATCACAAAAATTGATAAGGGCGTGCTTCGATGGTTTGGGTACGTTGAACGAATGAGTGAAGACCGAATGGTGAAGAAAACATATAGCGCGAAAGTTAATATTAAAAGGTGTCGAGGTAGACCGAGACTAACTTTCAAAGACCATGTGAGCAAATTGCTCAAAGAGGGGAGGGTCAAGAGTACTCAGATACCTAGACGTGCATGTATGAAGAAGATAATGAATCAGAAAGAAGCGAAAGAGGTATGTAAGGATCGTGACACTTGACGAGCTGTGCTCTCTGGCTACCCCGTCAGGGATTGTGCGTGAAGATAAGTAAGCTTTTTTTTTAAATTCTTTTAATAAATATTATACCCACACTAAGAGTTTTTGTTGTATCGTGAAGGCAGTTTACTCACATAAATTTCACAAGGACAATCATTTACACACGGAACATTATTTGTAGGCCATATAAATACTTGTTCCGTGCGGGTATCAAAACCGCGGCTCCCAGCGCTACAACTCATTGGTAAGCCACTGCCACACAGTGCTGTCAAAACTAGGTTACAACTAACACGAATGGGTCGGCTCAACCTGGAAGGGATCACGCACTCACAGAATACCAACCTAAAATAGCAGCTTCACTTTTTACTGGAAACTACGCATTCTGACATGCCATCTGCATTTTGTTTCTTAATCGAGAATAGATGCAGGTGTCTACAGGCCACGGCATACACTTACCATTCGGTAGACTGTGTGCTTATTTGTTTCCTAATTTCATACATAAAAAATGTTTACACAACTGACTGTCAGAGGTAAAACTAGTTATAGTTTCGTTGTTGTAAAGTGTGCAAGAATCGGCTTTGTTAGTTTATAAGAAATGTAGTGCAATATTTCAGTTAAAACCAATCAAAGCGGAATCTTTGTAGGATTCGGCAAAACTAAGACTAAGTAAGACTTCCCCATAGCTCTCCTCGTAGGGTCTATCTATGGGTAGGTCTATGGTCAGAAGTAGACTTTATAAAGGTTGTAATAGTTTAGTAATATTTTTACATGAAATGTTAAATTATATTATATCTTATAATAATGGGAGCTCAGTAGTTAGATTATTTCTTTATGTATAATTATTTATTTTATTTTAATCGTACTTTGTATGTACTTTTGACACTGTAATTAAGAATTTTCAACTGAACACGCGTGAGCCTTTCATGACGCCGTTAACAGTAGTAACGAACCGTAAAGCAAACGTTACGTCTGCTATTTGATTTAGTATAGAAAATGTTTTCGCTTTTACTTACATCGTTCGTCGACGTTATTAATGATACTGTTCGTTCTCTATTTTCCCATGTTATAAATGTGTATATTTACATATTAATATTAGTACTCTGGCGGTTTAGGTATATCCATATCTTCCCGCGGGTGTTGTAAGAGGCGACAGAGGGAAACAAACCAGGAGAAGGGGATCAAGTAGAAAAAAAACTACGGTTGTCAAGGTGGGTTGACAAACGTAGTTTTTTGAAGCACAACAACAATAGAAAATATCCCCGTTATGAGGCAATATATGGGAAGACCTAATTTCAAAGCAACTGTAATAGGCTGTAACGTTAAAAAGAAAAAACCGACATCAAAGTACTAAAAATAACCGGCCAAGTGCGAGTCGGACTCGTACTCATGAAGGGTTCCGTACTATCGTTATACACGGTTCTAGTAAGGGAGCCCCTTTTAACTTTTAATTAAGTAAATTTTTTATTATTTGTTGTTATAGCGGTAACAGATATACACATTCTGTGAAATTTCAACCTACTACGGATCATGAGATACAGCCCGCTGACAGATAGACGGTCAGACAGTGGAGGCTAAGTAATAGGGTCCCGTTGCGTTGGTTACCCTTTTGTTTTGGAACCTAAAAAAATATTGAAATATTTTAACATTCTAAAATCGGACATAGAAAGCAGAAAAGACATAGAAGTTATTTATTTTTTTCTAGTTTTTTAGGGTTCCGTACCTCAAAAGGAAAAAACGGAACACTTATAGGATCACTTTGTTGTCCGTCTGTCTGTCTGTCTGTCAAGACCCTTTTTCTCAGGAACGCGTGGAGGTATCAAGCTGAAATTTATATCAAATACTCAAGTCTACTGTCCCTTGGAGTTGTGAAAAAATCGAACTTCTAAGCCAAAGCAATCAAAAGATATATAATTATGCCGCAAGGGAATCAAAACCTACAGGGTACTTCCCGTGAACTCAGAATCTTATAATTTAGTACAAGGCAACGTATTATAGCATAGATAATGGAAAAATTGCGAAACGTATACATTTTTAGTTATATCATATATTAAAAATATTTTTAATAATTATAACCTACGGATTTGTTCGGAACCCTCGGTGCGCGAGTCCGACTCGCACTTGGCCGGTTTTTGAAGTCGACTTTTATCTTTTATTAATGGTTATTTTTAACCTTTGAGCTCAATGTTCTCTGAATAGTTACATTAAAATTTCATATCCTATTTTGAAGTTCTTAGGATTGTAATTTCTCAACAGAAATTTTCAATTTTATATAAGACCACCCCTGATGTTTTACCTATTTAAAATCATGTAAAGCAGTTTAAATTCGATGAAAATAATGCGTAACAAATATAAAACAAAAATACAGACAAAAACAGAAGTCGAATTGTAAACTTAATCCTTTTTCTGGGTTCCGTACCCGAAGATTATCCAACATGACCCTATTACTAAGCCTCCATTGTCCGTACGCCCGTACGTCTGTCCGTCTGTCTGTCAGCGGGCTGTATCTCATGATCCGTAATAGGTTGACAGTTGAAATTTTCACAGAATATGTATCTCTATTGCCGCTATAATGACAAATGAAAAAAGAAATAAAAATAAATTAAAATTCGTTTAATTTTCTCCCCCTACTAGAAACGTGTTTCATTGCGTGCGCGAATCCGACTCGCGCATTGCCGGGTTTTTAATGTCGGTTAATTATAGCACTGAGCAAAGGCCAACTTATACTTTGTTATGACTGCACTTCAATACCAGCGACCCCCTTTTAAAAAATCAATAAAAGTCATAAAGTTATAAAGTAATAAAGTTAAAAGTAAAGTTTTAAAGGTATAATATATAATAATGGCTTTGTTTAAGAAAAGTTTCTTTTTACAAGCTATAAATTAGCTTGACCTGAATGTATATATGTACGTATGTATGAATGTAGCGTAATTTTGTTTTCTTCCACTTCCAGATGTCTGAAGAATCTGAAAATTCGCAGACATTTTAATACGTCTAATACGACCGATGAAAATACAAAAAATTAATGCCTATGATATGATGAGTATTCACATTGACGTATGACGGCTCTCTGGCTTATGGTATGGTGGCTTTTTTTTTGAGGGTTCTGATCCCGCACGGAACAAGATTTTTGTGGCCTACAAGTAATTGTTCCGGCTATCTAGCCGGAACAATTACTTGTACGCCCTTTATCCTTGTGCAATATATGTATGTTTATTACCTCCACGAAACAGCAAAAAATCTTAGTGTGGGATTCTCGATTTAAAAAGAGAAGAACTTTAGGCACATCACAACTCACAATAAAAATGTTTTTAGTTTTTTTTAACTCTGTTTTACCTTTAACTTGTCAGCCTATGCATTGTATTTTACACATAATATTACAATGTATAGCAGTTGTGGCTCAAAATAAAGAGGTTGTAGTTTGTTGAAGTTTACAAGACCAATTATTGCAGTGATTTATGGCTCTTTAAGACGCTTTTGCCTTGTTTTATTCATAAACGTAAAGGTATATCTATAGGTACTTTGACTATATTAGAATAAATTATTGTTTACACGGTAATTTTATTCTTCTCTTGAGTTTCAATGTTTCGGATGCTTTGTAGCACTCATGGGCACCAAAAACCGAAGAGTTTAACTTCCTGACGTCATATTTGACCCGGGCTACCTTGATAGACTTATAGCATACACAACATGAAACAATGCTTTGTTCCGATGCCCCGTAAGATTTATATGCTATGAATATAAATGATGTCTTGAATCGCCCCCGCTATTTCTAAGGCTTTATATTCCTAAGGCTACTGAAATAAAAAAAAAAACACTATTCAATAAGCAGAATACTTGGAATGAGTGCACGTGTGAGGGACAGACAAAATGTTCCTGGTATTTCCCATAAAAATATTTTATCATATGCAGAGGGTAAATGCGATGATATATTTTCTGACACTGCTATGTTATTGTTATGATGTTAGTTATGAGAGAAAGTGCGACACTTACATCATTGTGGCTATATCTGGGGAATTAGAACTTAACTCTTAAACTTAATTTAATTCTCCTTTTAAAAAGGGTTATTTAAGTCAAGGGCATAATATAGCATATAATTAATAGACTTCAAACACTTTATATTAAAAGCAACCCGCATAAATATTAATACTGTAAATTATAGGGATCCTTATACGACAGTCTATTTCAGAACTGATGAGCGATTTTCAGGGCTGGGAGTAATTATACACTTAAGTCTGTAATTTATATCCCTATAATTTGTATTATGATTTAATATATAAGTTTGTAGAGACCATCTTATTAAACCTTTATCCGTTACAAATCTGAAGAACCGTGGTTGCTCAGATGCTAATCGCTCGCTGTAAATTTTCGATCCATCTGGTTCGATCCAATTATGCACTAATGAAATTGTTAACTGAAATTTTAAGTATTGATTTAACACTTGCTCGAAGGTGAAGGAAAACATCTTGAAGAAACCTTCATATCTGGGAAATAAAAAATATATGTATATTTCGAAGTTCGCTTACACGCATTGGACAGGAGACATGTCCTTGCTCTAAACCCCCTCTCAAAAATGAGAGGAGACCTATGCCCTTTACTGGGACGTATATAGGTTGTAACTTTAAATTTAACTTTTTTAGAAACCTGGGATATAACACTATATAAAATCATAAATAAAATTCATCTAAATATTATGTACATGGAATATTATTGGCATTGGTTTATGCTAGTTCTAGTTTAAGGGATAAGCGAGTTCGTATCACAATAAATTACTGATAATCATTATTTCATCATGGATCTCACGGGACAAAGTATCTAAGGATTGAGGGTATACACCTATGCTTATGCACACAATCGTACTCTATAATCTTCGTGCGCAGATGTCTAGTCTCCATTAAAACTAGCCGATATTCAAGTCATTGAAAGTCAACTCAAGTCGGTCCGGGAGATATTACTTATCTATTTTAATACAGTAGTAAATTATGTAATGGTATATAAGTTAAAAACCGTGAAGTACGCTAAAATACAATTTTAATATATCAATGAAAGTTCGCAAATTTATGGCTTTCGTAAAAAATTTTAGTACTCACTCCCGCTGACAGCTTGATAATGAACTACCGGCACTGATACCAAAGCAACACTCTGTTGATTAACCTCGCCTGTTATGAAACTGGCAATCGAGTTTAAATCCTTACAGCTCTATTACCGGAGCTTTAAACAGGTGAGCACGTTACTCAGTACTTAAGTAGAAAATTTACTACGTTATTATGTATTTATGAATTCGTTGACAGAAAATACAGAAATTTAATATGACAACATTATACTGGACGATATAAATCAACATCATCATTCATAATCATTACAACCCTTGACAAGTCCACTGCTGAACATAGGCCTCCCCCAAGGAATGCCACAAAGCACGGTACTGAGCCACCTGCATCCGTCGACTTCCTGCATGTCTTATCAGGTCGTCACTCCATCTAGTGGGGGGACGCCCGACACTTCGTTCGCCGGTACGAGGCCGCCAATCGAGAATCTTTTTTCCCCATCGGTTGTCGGTTCTTCGAGCTTTATGGCCAGCTTATTGCCACTTCAGCTTACTAATCCGTTGGGCTATGTCAGTCACTCTGGTTCTATTGGGGATATCTTCATCCCTAAATTTATCACGCAAAGAAACCCCGAGCGTAGCCATCTCCGTATCTCCCAGAGCGACCTTGAGATTCCTCATATGGCAAGTAGTGAAGGACCACGTCTCAGTTCCATAGAACATCACTGGTGTTGCACTTGTTGTACAGTCTCGTTTTCAAGTTTTGAGGTATACCTGACGAGAAGATGTGCCGTAATTTCCGGAAAGCTGCTCAACCGAGTTGAATCCGTCGATTGACTTCTCGGTCGAAGTTTGACTTACCTAGTCGGTCTATTTGTTCCAAGGTAGACATACCCGTCAACAACTTCGAGCTTAGTGATCCCAACAACTACCGGCATAGGTGTGACATGGACATTAAACATGATCTTTGTTTTGTCCTTGTTCATCTAAGGACCTATCCGTTGGGAAACACTATTAAGGTTATTGAGCATAGTACTTAGATCCTTCAGCGATTCTGCCATAAGGACTCTATCGTCGGCAAATTGAAGATGAGTGATGTACTCGCCATTGATGTTAAAACCGTATCCTTTCCAGTCCAGTATCCTGAAAACATCTTCCAATGCAGTGGTGAACAGTTTCGCGGATATAACGTCACCCGGTCTTACACCTCCCCACAGTTGGATATGTTTCGTACTCTTGTTCTGTACTCGTACAGCTATTGTAGCCCTACTGTACAAACACCTCAGCACTTCGATAAACCGACAGTCAACTTGGCACCGCTGACGGGACTGCTGAACCGCCCAAATTTCGACGGAATCAAAGGATTTCTCATAATTCAGACACGCAAAACATAGTAGCAAATTGTACTCCTCGGTCTTCTGTACAAATGTAGTCTATGGTACTAAAACTTTTTCGGCAACTGGCTAGTTTGGGAGGCTGGAAGTCGTCGAGTCGGAAATAGCCCGTAGACGCTCCTTAGAAGGGAAACCGGTCTGTAGTTCTCCAAGAGAGAGTTATCGCCTTTCTTGAAGAACAAGCTTACCGCACTTCTGCTCCACGCATCCGGTGTAGTGCCACCATGTGAGGATGGAATTAAAGAAATTCTGAAGGACTTTAAGTACCGGTTTTCCACCCAATTTTAGACGCTCTGCTGTAACTTCGTCCTCGCCCGGGCATTTTTGTGCTTGAGAGTCATTCTTATCTTTCTCAGACCGACGTCCGGAATATCATCGGAATAGTGTGGAATAAGATTTGCTCTTGGATTGTAACTCACACTTGCTTGTGGCTGCAACGATGATGTGTACAGCTGCCCATAGAACCTTTCAATATCACTGAAAATCTCAGGTGTTCCCGGAAACAATGCTGGCACACTCGGTCTTCAGTTTCAAAATGTTGCCTCTTTTTGGCAGATAGATTTCTAGCAAAGACTTTGGAGCCCTGGTTCCGCTCGAACGCTTCTTTAATACGAGTTGTATTGAAGTTTCATAAGTCCCAACGCATACATTTGGAGCTATGTCTATTCAGTTGCCTGTAAGCTGTTAAATCTGCTGAAGACTGTAGCATTTTCCGTCTAACAGCCATGAGATCAAGAGTGTGATCGGAGAGCTTTTGTGTTCTTCTGCGGCAGGTCTTGCAAAACTTGGTTCCGAACGCATAGACAGTTTTCACGAGCTTGTTGTTCATATTGTCCACTGCATTGAAATCATCTAGGTTTCCGGACTTTGGATTAGAACATGGAGAGGACGGAGCGTTGATTTCGTTAGACGCGACCTTTCCAATTTAACGTTTAGGTTCAAAGTGCTTCTCAACATTCGGTGATCGCTGCCGGTTTTCACACTCGTGATCACTGAGACTTCACTAAACAGTTGCCATCTAGTCGTCATAATGAAGTCAATCTCATTTTTTGTCGAACTCTGGGAGCTCGACTAGGTCCTTTTCCTGTGGGGCCGCTTCTGGAAGAAATAGTTTATCATAAAGAGTACTTCTTTCTCCATAAAGTTTGCCAACTGCTGGCCCCTTAGGTGCCGTTGCCTTATTCCAAATTTCTTATTTTGAGTTCACCGTTCTCTCTTGTGTCTAGTTTTTCGTTGAAGTCTTAACACCGTAACTTAACTTAACACTTAACACAGTGGGTTTCTTGGGAATGCATGGCTCTAGATATATCCTTATACATTTCTTACACCTTCTCATCGGGATGTGCCGAGGTTGGTACGTAAACCTGTATGACCTTCAGCGAATACCGTTTGGTGATTCATTTTTATTTTTAAAAAAAAACGTTACCCTCACACTCGGATTTTCTCCTGTATCGTAGAGGCAGTTCACAAACACAAATTGCACAAGGACAAATATCTAGACCCGAGACAGATATTTGCAGGCCATACAAATACTTATTCCTTGCGGGATTCGGCCCCGCGGCCCCTAGCGCAGCAACTCATTGCTAAGCCACTGCGCCACGGAGCCGAGTCCGAGTATAAGTTACGCAACCCTCGTCGACATACCTCTCAATCTTTACAACGAGAGACTTGTGGGCGATAATTCCGACACCTTCGTGAGACAGATGGTCGCCCACCCGGTGATAGAAGAAGTTGCCGGATACGAGTATTATCGAGTCCTCCCTCTCTCTTTAAACCTCGGATAGTCCTAATATATTCAAGCACCAATTTTCTATCTCTTTCTCCAGCTCCAGGATCTTCTCGTCAGTCTTCAGGGGTTCGTGCGTTATATGTTGCAAGTTCGGGTCGTCGTAGGTGGCAACCGAACCTCTACAGGAGATTCTTAGCACCCACTGCCTCGCCGTTACCATGGTCGCCACCGTAGCAAGGAATAGCGGGGCTGCAGGTAACTGGGGCCGTCTCTTCGTGACTTTATTCATATTGCCATAGTTGCCACGCGTGGTGAGTGGGTTGGCAACCGCAGTTTTTTTATTGTTATTTTGCTATTAACAGAAAATGCTGCTGCCCATTTCCTGTTTCATTTTCCCTCTGTCATCTATTACGACACCTACGGGAAGATATGGAGTAGTGGGTATTCTTACTCGCTACTACACTGGGTCAACAATTGGTAAATAATCACACATAATTTATGATGCATTTACTGACGCATGTATAAAGAAAATATAGTTTAAGACTATACATCATAATATTGGCCAAATTAAGAGTACCCTTAATCGACACGCATGTATGCGTTTATTAATGTAAAGGAGGCGAGAATGGTGTGTCAAGATTGTCCAAATGTTTGATGTTAGGTTATGTGGTGTAAGTGTTTATATATGTATATTTGTACCTACATAATAAAATGATGTACTACGTATTCGCTCACTGATTGATAGTAATAAAAATTAATTTTTTATCGAAAGTAATTGAAAAATCCGCTATGGTCTATTAATTTTATGTAGAGTATAAATATTAAACAAAATTACAACAATTTTATGTGAAGGCAACCGTAACTTTATTAGTCACGCATGTTTCTTCGTCCTTTAGTTGGTTACATGCATTATTATCTAGTGTCCGTAATACCCTTACGAAGAGCCATTATATGTGACACCGGCGGATACTGAAGCACACACGATGGCTTCAATTCAATTTATGGTTGCTTTACGGAAATTACTAGCGGGGTTAGCCAATTTGACTTTCTACGTTTAGGAACCCATAAAAATGAACGGGAATTACATATTTGAAGGCAATCCTTACCACGTCACTTAGCGTTGATTGAATTAATTTTTATAGTTTTAAACAGCATTAACGATCGTAAATTGTCTTCTTGGTTAACCCCGCAAGTTTGCCTCAAATTGAGTGGAGCTATAATAATATTTATTATATAAAGTAAGTTAAACTAGACTGTAACCAGTGTATGAATATCCACTACTCGATATCATCCTGTGGGCATCGTAAGAGGCGACAGAGTAAAACAAACCAGGAGATGGGCAGCAGCGTGTTCCTAATAACAAATTAAAATTAAAATAAAATTTGTTTTCAACCCGCTAGTCCATCGTAGCAATTACTTTAGCATTATCCCCCTTAAAAGACAATCTAGGGGATGCCTATATACAACAATGAACTTTGGTATATTGTAATGGATAAATTAAACATTATTTTAAAGATCCCATCTTCTTCTTCTTTAAGGCATTAATGTTCCTGTAATAAACACGCTAAGAATTATTTAGTTCTTTAAATTTAAAAAGTTAGAGATTAAACAACAGCATCATAAAAAGAAAGCAAAAATAAACTTACGTGAAAATAAACAAATTTAAAAATGTATGCACGACTCATATCGCCTTTAGTCAACAGTACAACAATATTAGAATACACATTAAATTCATTTGCAGCCTATCAAAAGTCCACTGCATAGTCCACTGAACATAGGTCTCCTTCATATATTGCCTCATAAAGGCAACCATGTCATACGGGTTGGCAATCGCAGTATTTTTTATATTTTTTAATATTGTATGCGCTAGAGGTCGCTTCCTGCCATTATCTTTAATACTCTGTTTCACCTTGGGAGTTGCAGATCATGACCTTGTGGGCAAGACCGGTCGAGACAGTCGCGTCACAGTGGTAGACGCACGCGCACGCTATTCGCATTCCGTTTGTCGACGCAGAGACTCGCGTCCGAAACGTTGGCTCAAAGCACACGCGCCATTTTGTTCGCGCAACGCACCGCATAGTAAAAGTTCGTCGCCTTCCCGTTCGCAAACACGCCAACGTGTCGAAAAACGTAACACCGCAAAGAACTATGCGCAGCTGCTGAAGTAAGAAGTTCGCTGAGCCGCCCCGCATCCGAAAATTGCAGGTGAACCTATTTGGTCTTATGAACATGCAATTACCCGCTTGTGGACCACACCCACCGCATAGACTGGGTTTTCCTGGTCAAACCCGCATAACATTTCTGGTATTTTTCTCGAGCTGCAGATTCTTACAAAATTTGTGATTCGAATCCCGCAATTTATTTAATTAGCTTAATTAAATAAATTAGCTAGTGGCCCATTTAGAGACGCACCCACCAAAATTTTTTGGTCACTTCGAGATTAACTCTAATCTAATAAATATTAAATATTGGCTAATTTAAAGTCATAATATTAAGAATTTCACCTAAAACCTTATTGCGTGTCAATTCCTATATAAATCTTCACCTAGTAGGTATAACGGTTACTAAATATCGAACTGTTTAATTTTATAATATTGCATTGATTTCTGTTTAAAACATAATTTTTATTCTAACTTAGTTTTGCAATTTTATTACAAAAAATAACTGGAATATTCCATACTATTTTTTTTGTTGAGGGTAAATTGATATAAATTATTAACATTGGTACGTAGATGTTACCTTGTATTAACGGCACGCTTATTATACCACGGAGTTATACGAACTTATCTTATACATTCTTTAAATTGATAATTATTATTTCGTAATGAAAGTCCCACTTCATCAGCCCATAACCGCATAAGATTAATAGTTGGAGAATAGGAAATATTTAATTTTAATTACCTTCAGGTCACATTTGAATCACGCCCTGACTCATTTTATAGAGGGAGCAGAGACTATTAATTTGCAACGGCTTACTGTTGCAATAATTAGTAAAAATTTTTTTGGTTTGTTAATTTTGTGTATTATCGTTACGCAGTCGCGCGTGTTATTGCTATAATCACTTTAGGGTCCCACATTTGATTTATTGCCGTGTAGTGGCGGTCAAGAATATCCACTACCCCATATCCTCCCGTAGGTGTCGTAAAAGGCGACAAAGGGAATGAGGCAGGAGACGGGCAGTAGCCTCTTCCTGATAATAGCCAATATTACTATAAAAAACTGCGGTTGCAAACCCGCTCGCCAAGCGTGGCAACTATGGCAAATACCCCCCAATGATTAAAGCAACAAACAGACGGCCCCCAGTCCCCGGCGGCCCCGCTATTCCTGGCTACGGTGGCGACCATGGTAACGGCGGGCCAGGGGGTGCTAAGAATCTCCGGTGGAGGTTCGGTTGCCACCTTAGACGATTCGACCTGGCAACGTACAACGCACGCACCCTGAGGACTGACGAGAAGATCGTGGAGCTGGAAGAAGAGATAGACAAGTTACGCTGGCATATTATAGGATTATCCGAGGTCCGAAGAGAGGGGAGGATACGGTAATACGTATCCTCCCCTCTCTTCCGGGAGGGCGACCATCCGTCCCAAGAAGGTGTCTGATTTATCGTCCACAAGTCTCTCGTTAACAACGTTGTAAAGATCGGGAGTGTGTCGACGAGGGTTGCGTAGAATCACCTAACGGTATTCGCTGAAGGTCATACAGGTTTACGCACCAACCTTGGCACACCCCGATGAGGAGGTGGAAAAAATGTATGAGGATATCTCTAGAGCCATGCATTCCTCCAAAACCCAATATACGGTGCTAATGGGAGACTTCAATGCAAAACTAGGCACAAGCGAGAAGGGTGAGCTGAAAGTAGGGAAATGTGTAATAGGGCAACGGAACCCAAGAAGCCAGAAGCTGGCCGACTTCATGGAGAAAGTGGGACTCTTTATGATAAACTCTTTCTTTCAGAAGCGGCCCCACAGGAAGTGGACCTGGTCGAACCCCGACGGTTCGACAAAAAATGAGATTAACTTCATTATGACAACCAGACGAGAACTGTTAAGTGATGTCTCCGTGATCGCGATGGTGAAAACTGGCAGCGATCACCGAATGGTTAGAGGCACACTGAACCAAAACGTTAAGTCGAAGAGGTCTCGTCTAATGAAGACAGCGTTCCGTCCCACTCGTGCTCTGTTCCAAAGTCCCGATACCTTTCAGTTCGAGTTACAAAACCGTTTTTAGTGCCTAGAAGACTGCAATGAAGTGGATGATATGACTGATAAGCTCGTGGAAGCTATCCATGCGGTCGGAGCTAAGTTCTGCAAGACCCGCCGCAGAAGAACACATTAACTCTCCAATCACACTCTTAATCTCATGGATATTAGATGGGAGATGAAGCTACATTCTTCAACAGATTTGACAGTATATAGGCAACTGAACAGACAGATCTCCAAATGCATGCAGCGGGACTTACGCAACTTCAATACAGCTTGTATTGAAGAAGCGATCGAGCGGAACCAAGGCTCTAAAGTCTTTGCCAGAGATCTGTGTGCCAGAAAAAGCCAACTGTCAAAGCTGAAGACCGAATGTGGCAGCATCGTTTCCAGGACTCCTGAGACTTTGGGTGCGATTGAGAGGTTCTATGAGCAGCTGTACACGTCATCGTTGGAGCCACACGCAAGTGTGTGTAACGATCCAAGAACGAGTCTCATCCGACACTATTCCGAATATATTCCGGACGTCAGTCTGAACGAGATTAGAATGGCTTTCAAGCACCTTAAAAACGGCAAGACCCCAGACGAGGATGAAATGACAGCGGAGCTTCTGAAAGCGAGTGGAAGACCGGTACTAGAAGTCCTTCCAAAGCTCTTTAATTCCGTCCTTCATGGTGACATGACACCGGAGGCGTGGAGCAGAAGTGCGGTGGTCTTGTTCTTCAAGAAAGGTGACAACGCTCTCTTGAAGAACTACAGACCGATTTCCCTTCTGATCCGCGTCTACGTGCTGTTTTCGAGAGTCATTACGAATCGTCTCGCGCGCAGACTTGACGACTTCCAGCCTCGCGAACAAGAAGGTTTCCGAAAGGGCTTTAGCACCATAGACCACATACATACCCTTCGGCAAATTGTACAGAAGTCCGAAAAGTAATATTTGCCACTATGTCGCCAGACATAGTGGCAAATATTACTTTTTAATGTCAAAATTTCAATATTTGGACTATGAGAAAGCCTTTCATTCCATCGACATTTTGGCGGTGCTGCAGTCCCTTCAGCGGTGCCAAGTTGACTGTCGGTATATCGAAGTGCTGAAGTGTTTGTACAGTAACATCAATGGCGAGTACATCACTCACCTTCGATTTGACGACGATATAGTCCTTATGGCAGAATCGCTGGAGGACCTAAACACTATGCTCAATGACCTTAATAGTGTCTCTTAACGGATAGGTCTTAAGATGAACATGGACAAAACAAAGATTGTGTTTAATGTCCATGTCACACCTATGCCGGTAGTTGTTGGGAGCACTAAGCTCGAAGTTGTTGACGAGTATGTTTACCTGGGACAAATAGTCCGACTAGGTAAGTGTCCAACATCGCCCGAGAGGTCAATCGACGGATTCAACTCGGCTGGGCAGCGTTCGGGAAGCTACGACACATCTTCTCGTCAGATATACCTCAAAACCTTAAAACGAAATTGTACAACCAGTGCGTGTTGCCAGTGATGACTTACCGAACTGAGACGTGGTCCTTCACTGCTGGCCGTATGAGGAAGCTCAAGGTCGCTCAGCGAGCTATGGAGAGGGCTATGCTCGGAGTTTCTCTGCTTGATAAACTTAAGAATGAGACATAGCCCAACGGATTAGTAAGCTGAAGTGGCAGTGGGCCGGCCATATAGATCGAAGAACCGACAACCAATGGGGAAGAAAGTTTCTCGAGTGGCAGCCTCGTACCGGTAGGCGAAGTGTAGGGCGACCCCCCACGAGATGGAGTGACGACCTGGTAAGACATGCTAGAAGTCGATGGATGCAGGTGGCTCAGGACCGTGCTTTCTGGCATTCCTTGGGGGAGGCCTATGTTCAGCAGTGGACTTGTGAAGGGCTGTAATGATGATGATGATGATTTGATTTATTATATTGTTTTATTCCTTTCACGTTTAATACGTTTATAGGTAGTGATCTCGAAATCAGATAAACCAATAATGTCAAAATAAGAGAAGCAATTTAGAAAGTAAAATTAAATTAAAGGAAAGCAAATGAGTACAACTATATTCTTGCATACAATCTTTGTTTGAAATAATCGCAAATATTGATAAATCTACAGCTCGCAACACTTTCTTAGTTCGATCGCGAATTATAGATGAGCTGAGACATAAATACCAAACGTTAGTGGACGTCATTAATTTATTACACATAGAACTTGATGAAAATTATGGAGTGAAATGTCAATCCATCACCGCACTTGACAATTTGTACGGTATAATTAAGGAGACTTTATTAACATTGGAGAAGGCTTCCTGCAGTAGTTCTGATCCTAACCGCATAAGCTGTATTAACCCTATTAAGGTGCCGCGTATTCACCTTCCCTTATTTGATGGGAACATTCAAGAGTTTCTATTTATTATTAAACATTTAAAAGAGTGATTCACGATAATCCATCGCTTACTGATTCGGAACGCATTCATTATTTATTAAATAGTTTAACTGGAAAGGCTAAGTCTGTTGCAGCTGGGTTTGTGCCAGCTGCCGAGAATAACAAGTCGGTATGGGATGCTATTATCTCAAAAGACCATGATAAACGCGCTTTAGCTGAGAGCTATTTAAACCAGTTATTGGTCCTGAAGCCTTCTAATTTAGGCTCCGCAAATTTAGAACACGCCATAGATAAATACGCTGCACTTATATCTGCTCTTAAAGGTCTTAAAATCGAAGATTTAGATGATTTTAGTTTTTTCCACATTGGCCCTAAATTATTAGATTCGGACACCGCAAAAAATTATGAAATGTATATTCGCGATTCAAATAAAATTCTGAATTTGGATAATTTCATTCAAATTGTCCGGGAACTAATAAAAATTTTACATCGCACTTCGCACAGATCTGATAACCTTGTCACCGCTTTTAACAATATTTTGTCACGAGTACCGCTTCGAACCCGCGCACCGCGAACATATATTGCAACCGCTTTAAACTGTTCATTATGTTACAATGCACATACGCATCTTTATAACTACAACAAGTTTTTAAACATGTGTCCGACGGAAAGATTTAATTATACAAAATTGAATAGAATTTGTGGTAATTGTCTTAGTAGACAACATGTTATTTTATAATATATATGTGTTATTTTTCATTTTACTTTAAATTGCAATTCTAAGTCAACTTTTCCTACTTGTGGCCTGCGACATCATACCTTGCTTCATTTTAAGCAGGTTACTAATCGCAAAGCTAACAATGAATTTATTAATTCACCGCATAAAGCTAGGGTTACGCCTTCCAAGTCCTCTTGGCTGACACTTTCTTCACAGGAGCGTGTGTTGCTATGCACGTTCTCCTCAAAACCATAAGAGGCTTCTTTGAAGACCGAACTCTTGCCTACTGCTAAAGTGTTGGTAGCAGGGCGCGGAAGAAAAGACGTGATTGTGCGCTGTCTTATTGACCCGGGTTCACAAAAACTTTATGTAACCGCACGCTGTTGTCGCAATTTAGGACTGCGCATAAATACAAATTCTACATGTACAGTTATGGGTATAGGTGGAACCGCACAATTAGTGACAGGCTCTCAGTTTTTGTTCAAGGATTAGACCGCAGCCTAAATAGAAAATAGAAACCTTAGTTTTGGACCAGATAACTGGTCAACTTCCGCTTACGCAAATAGATGTCACAAAAATGCAACACTTAAATAATCTTTCGCTCGCCGACGATTCGAAGTGGGCTATTCTAGGTTATGTTGATCTTCTTTTAGGCGTTAATTTATTCGGACGCATTTTATTACCAGACAAAATTTTCTCGCGGCCAGGAAATCCTGAAGCGATACAAACGGTTTAGGATATATCGTTTTAGGAGAGGCACCAGTTGATAAACGGGACTCTGCCTCCTAGTCCCTTTGTACCACATCGTCCAACGAATGTCTGGATCTTTGCAAGTTTTGGGAGATAAAAGAAGTAGAAGTCGCCCCTATCAAAAGTGTCAACGATCAGTACGGCCTTTGGCCTTAAAAGTAGCTCATTTTTGGCAATTCGCATCTTCCAGTAATTATGTTAGGATGAAGGACACAGATTTCCTTTAGCAAAGGTAATTCTGAGTCGAGGCATTTACGTTGATGATATAGTAAGTTCCCTCATATTGACAGAGGAATCAGTCGATGCCGCTACGCAACTCATCCAGCTCTTTCTTGCAGGAGATTTTGAACTTACTAAATGGGCTAGTAACAGTTCTGCAGTCTTACAAACTATTCCCAAGTGATTGCGCCTATCGCAATGTGTAGAAATGGATAGCGAAGACTCGACGATTAGAATTCTTGGCCTTCGCTGTTTTCCATCTGGAGACTATTTTGCAATTTATGTCAACCCTGACAATCGCTCTTGTACGAAGCGAAATATTGTCTCGTCTATCGCACGCCTATTTGACGCGTTAGATTTAGTTGCTCCTATAATACTATTCGCTAAGCTCCTCATAAAGGATCTGTGGCTTGCTAAGGTTGATTGGGATGAGCTCCCTTTTAAACGCATCATTCGCTCCTGGAAGCAATCGAAGTCAGACCCATTGATCGCAACTCTACACTTTCCGAGACATTTGGGTGTTACCTCAATTCGACAAGTTCCCACAATCGGATTCACTGATACAAGTGAGCAGGCCTTGGGTGGTGTTGTACATCTCCGAGTACTGTTGCCTAACGGTGACTGTGAGGTGATAATAGTATGCGCAAAGTCTAAGGTAGCACCTCTAAAGGTTGTCTCGCTGGCGCGACTAGAATTAAACGCAGCTCTACTTTTATCAAAACTTATAAGACGTATCTTTGAAACTTCTAAGCTGAGATATCCTTTAGAGTATATCGTAGCTTTCTCAGATTCAACTGTGACTTTAAGTTGGATTTACTCTTCGCCACAACGTTGGCACATTTATGTTGCCAATCGGATCGCAAGCATTCATGTAAACTTAGCAGCTGTACATTTCTTTCACATTGGGAGCTCCGAGAATCCTGCCGACTGCTTATCAAGGGGCTTGACTCCTAAACAGTTAGTACATCATTCGCTATGGTTACAGGAATCGCATTGACTACAGTAACTACGTAGTGATAGTTCTGTCACGCCCTTCGTGTCTAGGGATCCAAAGAAACTTCCTGAATCTAAACCACTCGCTTTTCTTACCACTCTTAACGATAATGAAAGCCACACAAATGAACTCGCACAACGCAGTTCTACTGCTTCCTATAATTTTATTTATAGTATCGCTAACCGCTACTCCTCTTGGAATAAATATTTTCAAAGGCCAGTTGTAAAGCTGTATCCGCTACCTACGCAATAGCCTTAATCAGTGGTAAGATCTATTGTTATTTGCTTTTTTCTCTCGCACGTTATTTTTGTTAATACTTAGAATACGCTAGGTTATTTAGTTATTTATATAATACTAACCGCATTTATTATACTCACCGCACACTTAATATTACCGCACATTGTACTTTAAGTTATCCTATAATTATCACAAAAATGCAAGAAATTATAAATGCACAACGATAAAATATCCTACTTTTTCAACAAAGCATACGAAAACAGCTATTAAAATGTAGCGGCTGCCATTAAATACGCTGGGATAACTTGTTAACTCCATGAATTATGGCGGTATAACAATTTACTCTCGGATAGACAGTTATGTCAATGTATGAAGATGGCTCAGAGTCGTGTTTTGTGGCATTCTTTGTGGGAGGCCTATTTTCAGCAGTGGATTTGTGATGGACTGTAATGACGATTATTAATGGTGATAGTACTTATTAATTAGTAGCCAATGATTTTTAATCTTTATATATAAAAAGTACGTGTCACGTTGTTTGTCCGCGATGGACTCCTAAACTACTGAACTGATTTCAATGAAATTTTGCACACTGTGTGTATTTTGATCCAACTTGAGAGATAGGATAGTTTCTATATCCCGGTAAATGACCCTCAAAATTTTTTATTTCGAATTTAAGGATTTTTATAGTATGGGCCATTAGAAAGGGCAGAACAACGTCTGCCTGGCGAGCTAGTATTAATATATAATTCAGTTGTTTATATATTAAAAATTTGTAAAAAACTCTATTCAATACGTGAGGGTGATTTTAGGTATTTACTAAATGTATTTAAAATAACAATATTTTTTTAAATTGTACGTGGTAGAGCCATGCTGCAGCTATATTATGGTTGTAGCACGAATGGGTCGGCTCGACCGGGGAAGGACCACGCCCTCACAGAATACCAGCGTAAAATAGCAGCTTAACGCTGCTGTGTTTCGTATGGTGAGTGTAGAGAACCGGATACCCTTTTTACTGGAAACGAGGCATTCCATCTAAGTCCTCACGGGTGACAACGCATCTACATTTTGATTCGTAATCGAGGATAGATGTAGATGTCTATGGGCCACAGCAACCACTTACCATCAGGTGGACGGTGTGCTAGTTTGTCACCCTTAACCTATAAAAAAAATTTAGGTACATTATTAAAACATTTTTTGCTCAAAAGTTTTTCAGTTTTAAAGGTAGTCGATTATATAACAAAGCAAACAAATTACACCGTATCATTAACCTAACTAAATTTGAATGTAAAAAGAAAATTTCAGATTGGCTGCTTAAACTTGATTATGAAAAAACAGAACAATTACTGCAAATTGCATCTTAACATACCACGTACGAGCTAACCCACACATACACACACATATACACACACACGCACACACATACACACACACACACACACACACACACACAAACAATAAGATTAACTGCTTGCGCGTATGCTCTCTCGCAAACGGAAAAAAGTCTCTGCTATATACATATAATAAAAAAAAGAGAAAACATCTAGTTGATCATTCTAAATGGGGAGCCGGGAGATCCATAGCACAGGGTATCCTAGTTTGGACTCCCGTCTCCCACAAATTTATGTACCTCTTTGTTTTGTTTATAAAAAATATAAATGTTTTTAAAAGATAAAATATGCAATTGTACAATATGTGGGAGAAAATAATAAAGGTTTATTTTTTATTTTTATAGTATAAAAATATTAAATCTTACTAAAAGGTTACATCACAATATTAAAAAAAAACTCATGACAAAGAAAAACTAAACTAAAAATTTTAATTGTCATACCATCCTATTACCCGCGGTATTGTGCCAAGAACGCTGGCTACGTTTCTCCGCTTTATGGATTTAATTAGCCTTTGAGCGAGAAAAAAACCAGCCCTCTTATAACCAGCAGCGAAGAAACGTCGCGAATATAGTTCCTTTAGGAACTTCACCGCACGCGGACCCCACGGACCGATAGTCTCTACAGCAAATCGCACAAATATGTAGTTATCTCTCAAAGGCTCATATTTGCGCCACTTTCTTAATTCAGTTGCCTTTGACGCCGCCTCGGCTCTAAACGATGTACCCTTAAGATGAGAGGTACCTAATGTATCTACGTAAGTAGCATTCCATCTACAGAGTACAAAATATTATATCTTTTTAAATTTTACACAGTTTCAAAATGATTCCCACCAGAGTAACAAAATCTTCACTTCGCAGTGATTATTATATTAACTATATCAGTATTAATTTTAATTAAGCACACCAATTTCTAATAGCTTTTCTAATTCTGGTTTTGTAACTTTTTTTCACCTATAAATAAATATTTGTTTTTACACTTAATGAAATATACTGGATGACTATCTATACGGTAAAAAATACCGTCTGGCAAAAATAGAGTCTAACAGGTGAATGAAATAGAAGCCGAAGTGATATTTTACAACTTTTTAAAAAATAACTCAAATTATGAAATTGATCTATAAATAAATACTATTAATCTAAACTAAACTTTCCATACTAAAAAAATAAAACAAAAGTTTTGAAATAAATGAATAATTCAATTAAAACCTATCGAAATTCATCCTACTTTACGAGCGGCAATAAAACAATGAATATGTAACGCACTCGCCGGTCGCCGCATCTGCCCCGTAGTTCTCTTTGTCCTTCTTCTTGTAAGGTCGCAAGCGCAAAGCCGTGCACGCTTCCAATTAAGTGACCTGTGATCAGCTGCGGCGTGACATCGTATATCCACTGATAGTTATTTTAAACATGTACCAATACTATAATGTCGAGTAGCAATGGTGAGATTTTATGTCTTATCTAGTGAAAACTTAAAGACGAAGCGACGAGCCGATACTTACCTGTGTTTGAAATTAAAAAGTACACAATCAATTCGAAAAAACAGCCAACCAGGGAGGTGGATAGGTCGCGGTTGACCTGTGAACTGGCCGGCAAGATCGCTAGACCTAACACCTCTAGACTTTTATTTGTGGGCCGAACTAAAACGATTAGTGTAGACAAAAGAAGCACAAAGTGTTAGTAAAAGTTTAGCAAACAATTTCCAAATACGTGCTAGTATGTGTTTAGAAAGAAACGGTAGACATTTTGAACAATTACTGAGATCACTTCTAAGCAAGGGAGATAAAAGGGTGAGGACTAGGAGAATATTTTCGGTATGTTATCTATTTAATGTGCGTTCACATTAAATAAAGGTTCACTTTAAGGATTAATCCCACCTACTGAAACATCCAGGATGAGAAACAAGGCCTGCATTATGTGAAGATAAAGACGCGCTTACACAAAAAAATGTTTTATTGTTACGAAAAAGACTTCCTGTAGCAAAATTAGTAACAGATAGCAATCTACTAGACAGTGACTTTAGAATTAAGAAAAGTAAGAAGTTAAGTTACAGCTTATATACATCACACTCCTGGGCACAAGCCACCTATCAATTCTAAGATTTTTTAGTGCAAAAAAATGTCTAATGCACTGCTGTTGATTCAGACTGCATCTTGACGGACTTCACCCGTCTGCGAAGTATTATTTTAATTTCTCAGGCAAGCAGGTTTCCACACGATGTTTTTCCTTCACTGCCGAACACGCGGTTATTCAATGAATCTACCAATAAGAGTATCAAATTCATTAGTGCTTGGGGGATCGAAGCCGGGTTGCTGAATTATAGTGCGTGCACTTACCCTCTGAGCAGAGCGGCAGCCTCTGCTAACCAGCGTGCCCTCGCCACGTACCACCTCCCTGCTTCTGGGCCTACCACCGTACTTCGAACCCAAAACCTTGAAACTTATTTAGAGCGCCTTTTGAAAAAAATATCAAATCAATAATTTTAATGTTTAAAAAATGAACTCTGAAAAGTCTTCGTCAAATGTAGAAAATAAACTCGCAGTATAAAATTAAAGCCTGTATTGTTTAAAAAAAATTATATGAATAATTTTAAGCTATTTCAACATAAGGAATTAAAATAAACTCGCCTGCGAAACTTGGCAACTGTGGAAAATTCCTCCCTATGAAGCAATTATGGGGGAAGCCTACGTTCAGTAATTTTATTTGGCTTTTATTTAGCTGTAATGCATAGATGGAAGGTATAGGATAGAAAAAGGAATTAAGATATGTACAATAAAACAATTATCATCGTCATCATTATTATTACAGCCTGTCACTAATTCACGGCTGACTATAGGCCCCATAAACTACCATAAAGTATGGTAAAAAGTAAAAAAAAGCAGTATTAAATAATTCAACATTTTGAATTTTGGTCAAATATTTTATTTTATTTTAGTTCCTTACATAGAAATAAACATTTAAAATACAATATCAAAATATCTAAACAAACATTGTACAAGATTTCGATTGTTTACTTTAGTTACTTAATATTGTCTCAAGCAGAAATGAGCAGTAATGAAAAATTTAATTACTCATTCAACATTCCAATTGCCTACATTAAAAGTTGATTGCGGTAAATCCGACGGTACAACAGCCTTTTGAAAAGTCGGATTATTCGTAAAAATGACAAGTGCAGGAAAATGTTTATGAATGGTTTGTAACAAAAAATAAATAGGTGTTCCGAAATTAATACATAGAACCACAGAAGCTTTTGAAAGGATCAGATTTCATGAATATATTATATGTTGAAAATGATATTGAAATGTGAATTTATATGTCTATGGTAGGAATTTGTTAAAATCAGGATTTTCATCAAAATCCGGCACTAATGAAATAGATACTCTTATTGGTAGATTCATTGAATAACCGCGTGTTCGGCAGTGAAGGAAAAACATCGTGTGGAAATCTGCTTGCCTGAGAAATTAAAATAATACTTCGCAGACGGGTGAAGTCCGTCAAGATGCAGTCTGAATCAACAGCAGTGCATTAGACATTTTTTTGCACTAAAAAATCTTAGAATTGATAGGTGGCTTGTGCCCAGGAGTGTGATGTATATAGGCTGTAACTTAACTTCTTACTTTTCTTAATTCTAAAGTCACTGTCTAGTAGATTGCTATCTGTTTCTAATTTTGCTACAGGAAGTCTTTTTCGTAACAATAAAACATTTTTTGTGTAAGCGCGTCTTTATCTTCACATAATGCAGGCCTTGTTTCTCAATCCTGGATATTTGAATAGGTGGGATTTATCCTTAAAGTGAACCTTTATTTAATGTGAACGCACATTAAATAGATAACATACCGAAAATATTCTCCTAGTCCTCACCCTTTTATCTCCCTTGCTTAGAAGTGATCTCAGTAATTGTTCAAAATGTCTACCGTTTCTTTCTAAACACATACTAGCACGTATTTGGAAATTGTTTGCTAAACTTTTACTAACACTTAGTGCTTCTTTTGTCTACACTAATCGTTTTAGTTCGGCCCACAAATAAAAGTCTAGAGGTGTTAGGTCTGGCGATCTTGCCGGCCAGTTCACAGGTCAACCGCGACCTATACACCACCGATCATCCCACAGTGTGAGTACTCTATGACTGATGTGCGATTCACACAGTGCTCATTACGCAAATCACTCCTCACCCTGGACATACATAAGTCGAGTGAGTCTGACGGAATCCCGTCAATTGTGCTGCAAACGTGCGCTCCAGAGTTGGCACCGGTTCCAATGCCCCTTTTCATTACTCCTACTTCCAAGGCGTTGTCTCGAATTCATGGAAGACAGCTTTCGTTCACCCGATCCCTAAAAAAGGTAACACTTCTGATGCGTTCAACTACAGGCCTATCGCCATCACCTCCTTGCTCTCGAAAATAATTGAGTCCATTTTTAACTGTCTGCTCATGCAGTACCTTGAGGAGCACCAGCTGATTAGTGACCGCCATTTCGGTTTCCATCGGGGTCGCTCATTTGGTGATCTTCTTGTTTACCTAACACATAGATAGGCGCAGGCAATCGAGTTCAAGGGGGGAGGCATTGACCGTTAGTTTGCACACACCGAAGGCCTTCGATGAAGTCTGGCACAAAGCGCTTTTTTCGAAGCTTCCTTCCTATTGGCTTCGCGAGAAATTGTGAAATTGGATCACCTGTTTTCTTGCCGATCGGAGCGTCAAGGTCGTAGCAGACAATGAATGCTCCGATTACAAGCCTATTAATGCTGGTGTTCCAAAGGCTGCGTGCTATCACCAACGCTGTTACTTCTGTATACGAGGGCGGGATAATGAGTAACTAGCCTAATAAGAAAACACTTAACTTTCCGCGATAAAATTAATTTTATTTTTTGACATAGTCTCTGTGAATCTCTACGCACTTATTCCATCTTAGTTCTAAAGCAGTTCAATGCCTTCCATAAAATGATTTCTTTCGAGGCCTGCAAAATACTCCTCTACAGCGGCTATGACTTCATCATTTGTGGCAAATTTCTATGCGCCCAAAAAAGTTTTGAGCTTAGGGAATAAGTGGAAGTCTGATGGCGCTAGATCAGGCGAATAAGGTGGGTGGGGCAGCAAATCATACTTCGATTCGTTGATTTTTGTCATTGCTTTAACACATGTGTGAACCTTAGCGTTGTCTTGGTGGAAGATGATTTTTTTTTCGCCAAACCTGTTCGTTTTTGCTGAGTACATTGATGAAGCTTATCAAGAAGATTAGCGTACTATTCTCTATTAATTGTTTGACCTTTAGGAAGGTAGTCTATATCAAGATCCCATCTGCATACCAAAAGACGGAAGCCATCACTTTTCCAGCCGACTTTACAGCCCCATTTTTTTGGAGCCGGACATCCCGATTGAGTCCACTATTTTGATTAAATTTGATTCTGGCGGGTAATGATGAATCTATGTTTCATCTGTTGTTACAAATTGACATAAATACGGTCCAGAAATTCTTTTGAGTTTTGCACCCGAATCCTTTTTTGATCGTGCGAAAGCAATCGCGGCACCCAACGGGCCGATAACTTTTTCATTTTTAATTCCTCACTTAAGATATGATGTACCCGTTCTTTTGAGATACCTGTAGTGTCAGCTATTTTAGATAACTTCAATCGTCGATCTGCTAAAACCATATCATGTACTTTCACGACCATTTCCGGAGTCGTGACGCTTTTTGACGTCGGGGCGGGTTTCATCTTGGACACATGTACGACCGCGTTTAAACTCAGCCATCCATTTTTTTAATTTGACATAAGAAGGAAAACAATCACCTAAAACATTCTTTAACTCGTCATAGATATCTTTACCCTTCATGCCCTTCATATGAAGAAACTTTTTCACCGCTCTTTGTTCAATTTTATCCAATTTCAAAACAGTGAAAGAAATATATTTTCAAATGACAAAAAATCAACAAAATTTTCACGCCACCAAATTCAAATTTAGAACACAGGTGGCCAAAGATACGAATTTAAAAATGACATATATATTTTTTTAATTTTAACTTTTTAAATAGCAGTGGCTAGTTATTTATCATCCCGCCCTTGTATCAATGATATGTTGCAAACCGGTAACATTCATTGCTATACGGATGACAGCGCTGGTGATGCTCTATACACCGGCCGTGCCAATAATTCTCGGGAAAACGTCAACGAGTACCGAAACAAACTTGTGTTTGAAGTCGAGTCTTTGCCGAACAAAGTATCAGATTGGGGGCGACTAAATCTAGTCCAGTTTAATGCTCAGAAGACACAAGTTTGCGCGTTCACCGCTAAATAGAACTTTTTTGTTGTATCGCTTCAGTTTTAAGGCACTCCCTCTGTTGCCTCAGCCAGTATCGGAATCCTCGGCGTCGACATATTGAGTGACGTGCTGTTTCGTGGTCACTTGGAAGAGAAGGCCAAATTGGCCTCTTAAAAGCTTAACGTGCTCAGCAGAGCGGGACATTATTTCATGCTGGCACACCGCTTGTAACTTTACAAGGCGCAGGTTCGGCCTCACATGGAATACTGTTCCCATCTCTGGGCAAAGGCTCCCCAGTGCCAGCTCCTTCCACTTGACAGTATCCAGCACAGAATAACTTAAATCGTCGACGACCGAGTTCTTTCTTATCGGGTTTATTCACTGGCACTGCAAAGGGATGTTGCATCGCTTTGCATTTTCTATCGCACCTACCATGGGAAGTGCTTTGAGGAATTGTTCGAACCAATTGAAGCCGCTCAATTTCACCATTGCACATCGCGATAACATCCATACCATCTGGATGATTGGAGGTCCACCACTGTGCGATTTAGAAGATATTTTCTTCCTCGCACAACTTCCCTGTGAAATCGATTACCACCAGCGATTTTTCCGGAATTACATACTGAAATACTGAAGTACATAGATTTGAAATATACAAATAACCAATATTAATTATAGTGGTTGTTGAATCAATGTAAATTCAATAAATCTGGATGAATCATTATTCGTTTCTCACCACAAAACGTGCCATCTCAACCATTCGAGCGCAGATATAATATTAATAGTGTATTAAATGCGGATTAAGTCTGTCAAACCTGAGATTCTATACATACATGTTTAAACAGCCAAAGTTAATAATTTACAAACCTGGGAGCCAATTCATCGGTTTTTAGGATTTCCTTACTATATTATAAGTGGGGTGGGTCAATAGATGTACATCTTATTTTTTTATAGAATAAAGGTGACAAACGAGCTCACAGTTCACCTGATGGTAATTGGATGCTGTGATCCATAGTCATCTACATTTATCCACATTTAAGAATCAAAATGCAAATGCGTCGTCACCCTAGAGGACTTAAATGGATTACCTCGTTTCCAGTGAAAAGGGTATCCGGTTCTCTAAACTCATCATACAAAACGCAGCGGCATTAAGCTGCTATTTTAGGCCAGTATTCTATGAGAGCGTTGTCCTACTTCGGTCGAGTCGACCCATTCGCACTACTACCATAATATAGCTGCAGCGTTGCTCTACCACGTAATATGGTATGTCTCTAGCCAAGTGTCAGGCCACAGTAATCGATACATTATTTAACTAGATGTAAGTCATTGTTTTATTACACATGTTATTATTTTATTGTATCCTCAGTTGTGTACTAGGTAACTTTGTAGTAACTAGACCCATGCGCTGTATACCTTGTGCAATTATTGTCTAAGTTGATGTGTGCATACCATTACGAGTATGGTGTTGATGTACTTAAATAATTATATAAATCATGAATGAAACAAGGTATAAACTAAAGCATTCTACAAAGTAGGGGAGACTTGACAATTGCCAACCTCTTGGTATCCTTGATTTTATTCTGATTTTTGGGTTGCTGTTGTGGATATTTGAAGAGGGACAGTAATACTTTCATTTAGAGAGATCATGGTGGAGCAAATAAATGTGACCTTAAATCTCTCCAAATGGGGTGACGACAATCTAGTCACTTTTAACGCCGCGCCGCTAAAATTCATTAATGTCTGTTCTCCGCAAAACGGAGTGCTTCTGATCTGACTCCTACTTTTCGAGGTACATTTGACACTATACAAAACTCAAGTCCGAGCATACATGGAGTATTGTAATCACCTTTGGGATTGCTCAGCAAAATATCAACTTGTCGCACTCGACTCAGTGGAACGCAGAATCAAGAGGCTTATCAGCAACAAAAAGCTCGTGCAAACTAAGCTTCACAGCTTAGCTCTCCGCCGTCAAGTTGCTTGTTTGTCGGTCTTCTACAGATTGTACTTCGGAGAATGTGCCTATGCGCTTCATAACTCATACCGCCATCTCCATTCACCTACCGGAGTACCAGACTTACTGCAGGTTACCATCCAGACTTGGTTGAAATTCCGAATATTTGCACTAAGCGCTATAAATCACCTTTTATAATGTGCACAGCCAAGGAGTTGAAAGCCCTGCCGGCATCTGTTTTTCCAAGTGCGTATAACCTGAACCTCTTCAAGGTGCGCGTTAACAGACTTCTCCTGGACAAACTCGCTTTATCGTAGACCTACTCTTTGCCCTCAGGCCAAATGGAGGTCAAGAGTGAGCCCTTTTTTAATTAAAAAAAATATCATAAAGAAGAAGAGTTCATCATTTGTCGAACGTCATGAAGACTTCCTTGTGGTACTTTTTTTTACCTAACACGACTTAACTAACCCATCTGGTTCTTTTATTGAACTACCAAGTAATTTCTACTAAGAGGTAAAATATTATACTTTAAGATTTAAGACACTTAGTCTTTATTAAGTGGCGAAGCTTGCGAAGTCACTTATTGATTTCACGATGTCTGTCTGTCTGTCCGTCTGTCCGTCTGTCCGTCTGTCCGTCCGTCTGTCCGTCTGTCCCACGATTATCTCGAGAACGGTTTCGAATTTTCAAATTCTGTTTTCAGCAATCGATTACTGATCACCCAGGCATCTGAACCTCCTATTTTGAAACTGATTGCTCAACGGCAACCGTTTTTTTCCGTTAGAAACCGCTACAAAGCTGATTGCTTCGCCACTTTGCTATGCTGTTAGCTTGCTAGGTTTATTACTTTTAAAGATCCACATGGTATACGAAAAAATTTTTATTTTATGCAGATTATAAAACATGTAAAATTCTTCAACATCAGAACAGGCTTCAATGGTGATAATGATGATGATGATTTAAACAAAAAAATATTTTGAAGTCAAACACTTAACAAATATTTTCATGTGACTGCAAAAACACAAATATAAGTAATATAAGTTCTTCAACGTAATTTTGTTTTTTATTAAGTCGTTAACAGTGGTTGAAATGCCTAAATCTTGGATATTTAAGTAAAAAAATCTCAATAACTGTTCATTTAATCCACAAAGAAACAGGGTACCAGAAGAGGATTTGGTAAATGTTTTTAATTGAACAAAATTGTATTTTTGTCAACCCTTTATTAGGAAAAAAATCCCAAAAGAGTATCTTTGTCATATTTTGCAAAATTTCTCCAAAACGGCACAAGCTTTTTAAATAGTTCTTACACTAAAAAAAGGTCTTAAAAATATTAATATTTTTAATTGAGAGTTTTATTTTTATTTCCCTTTTTAAAAGAGAATATATCATTTTTCCCTGAAATTAAATATATTTACGCGAGCGTGCATGCTCCGTCGCCCTGTCGCAGTCCGTTTTGTTTTGTTTTGTTGGAACGACTTCGTTCAAATATATATTAGTTTTTTAAAAGTTTATACTCAATTATAAATATTTTATTACTATAAATACTTAACTTAGTTAATATCTGTACACTGTTAACTGTAAATATTATTTTCTAAATAAATTATTTTTTAAAGTGCCCAAAGAAGAAGAAATTTTCGCGGCGACGTTGATTAGTGAAATTGAAAAATGCATTTTTATATAATTTAGATATGGAACGACGAACATGTTCTCGTTACTTAGATTTCGGTAGTTTTAATACCTATGTAATTTTATTGTTGCATATTTTTATTAATTAGTTGATACTGAATTTTATAATTATGTATTACAATAAAACGCTGTTTTTATGAGTATGACTATAAAATATTATTGGGGAGGGAAATATAGATACAGATACTTACATTTAGATACACTGTTATCAAATTAAATCAAACAATTTTAATAAATAAAAAAATGGTGCTTCCCTAAGTATAAATAACTATATAAAGACATTATTGGGTTTATGGTTTTTTTAATGTTAGACAAACTATCATCTAAAAAATGTAAAAATTTTAAATTGGAGAGGGGTTTCTCTACGTGATAAAGTTAGAAATGAAGATATTCGCAGTAGAACCAGAGAAACTGACATAGCCCTCGGAATATTAAAGTGAAATGGCAATGGGCTGGCTATATAACTTGGAAAACCGATAAAAAATAGGAAGAAAGGTTCTCGAGTGGCAACCTCGTACAGGTAAGCTAAGTAGTACTCAACCTTTATTCCTCTTCACGTATTCATTCTCATACGCTTTTCTTCACACATATACACACACACACACACACACACACACACACACACACACAACACACACAAATAATACTTACCTAGTACTATTAGGCAAGAATGAATTCTGTTGTGGTTTTTGTTAAGTCGGTGAAATTCATCATCTTAGGCTACATAACCACTTACCGATGGGATTATAGTTGCTTTACTACTTGCTGGGTAAAAATAGTAAAAAAAAAATTTACCCTGTAAAAGTTTGCATTTAGATATAATTTTTCTAACCAACCATAAAAATATAATGAGAATATTTATATCGGTATAAAGGTTGCCTCACACGGGACAGTAATAATATAATTTTATATCTTCCATTATCTACGCATGAAAACTTTTAAAATCTCTGAATCCGAGGTATGTCCATATTAACTAGCTTTAGCTTTAGCTTACATCTTAAAAGGATGCAAGGAGATTCTTGCTCCTGTACTTACCTATATTTTTAACTTGGCTTTAAACACCGGCGTATACTCAGAACAGTGGAAGATATCGAAAGTCACTCCGATACCTAAAACAAGCAATAAGACTTTGGTTGAAGAGTATCGTCCTATCGCAGTACGATAGTAGTAAGATAGTAGCGCAGCAAAACTTTTTGAAAATATTGCTTACAAAGAAATATATGCGCAGATAAATACGCGGCTTTGTGAGGAGCAGCATGGCTTCCGACCGGGTCGATCAGTAGAGACTAACTTGTTATCCCTCGTTGACTATATATCTCATCACATGGATAAAGGTCAACAAGTAGATGTGCTATATTTAGATTTTAAAAAGGCGTTCGATATAGTGGATAACGATATTCTATTGAATAAATTATACAGCATGGGTTTTACCCCAAAACTTCTAAAATTTTTTGCTGATTACCTTTCAAATAGAAAACAGTATGTTAGCCATGGATCCTTTATTTCGAAGTCATATCATACGCGCTCAGGTATAAGCCAGGGTTCAGTTTTAGGCCCCCTTCTTTTTCTCATTATGGTTAACGATCTCATTAAAGTAGTAAAGTATGCCAAATGCCTTCTATATGCTGACGATTTGAAATTAGTCCAAGTGATTGATAAGGATGTAACTCCCGAACATCTTCAAAGTGACATCGACCGAATCCATAAGTGGAGTATAGATAATAAAATGATGTTTAATGCCGGCAAATGTTACGTCATGACCTTTAGCCGCAAGTTACAACCTAAACATGCCACCTATAGGTGTACCTTAGCAGGTGTTGAAATAAAGCGCGTGTGAACCATTAGAGATCTTGGTGTGACATTTGACTGCGGATTGACTTTCCATGCACACATGTCTGCCCTAGCTTCAGAATCTTACAGACGCCTAGGTTTTGTCCTACGCAATGCCCGTGATTTCAATGATCCTATTGTCATCAAATTATTATTTAACTGTCTAGTTAGAAGTAAGTTAGAATTTGCTGCAGCCGTCTGGAATCCCCACGAATCCACATTTGAATTGTTGATTGAAAAGGTTTAGAAAGCCTTCCTGCATTTTTTATATAAGAAGATTTACGGATATTATCCATTTATGTATCCTACTCTTTTCTTGCCAGGAATGTTAGAATATAATTTCCTTTCAGTGCGTAGAGCCAGAGATCAGATTCTAATAGCCATAAAAAATTTTAAAGAGCATGGTAGATTCCCCAGAGCTGCACAATACTTTGTGTACACTTTATGTGCCTAACAACTACCTGCGTCATAGGCCTCCTCGATGACACCGGCTGTTCGCCACATCCCATTGCCGCACTGTGTCGCGCGCGCAATCTTCGTTGTGTCGCATGCATGGTGCTTCAAACTCCTTAATGGAGACTGTCCCGGAATGTGACATCTTTAATGACACACTCAAGCTGATCATGTCAAACTGTCTCATGTTATGTGAAAGCCATGTTTGTTAGGTAAATAAGTTGTATGTTGTTATCACTTCAGTCTGTTCCATATTATTTTATTTCCTCTAGTTATTGTTAAGTATGTTTGATCTCTGACTTGTTATTTGTTTTTGAATTATGTTAATTATGTTATATGTTTAGTTTTACCTATTAATTACTCTCATTGGCGCAAGCCGTTGTAATTAATTATAAATAAATAAATTAATTAAGAGGCTGAATAAAGCCACATTGATATGCATGGGGATCGATTTGTAATTTCACGTCATAATCGAAAAAAATTGTACGTATTTCAGGTGGCGGTTTGCAAAACACGATTCCACAAAAATTCACTCAATAGAAAATAATTGCAAAGTTGCTTCTGAAAATATTTAAATTTTCAACGTCAATTTTTTCTTACGTGGTAGAGCCATGCTACAGCTATATATGTAGTAGGTATAGTTGTAGTACGAATGGGTCGGCTCGACCGAGGAAGGGCCACGCTCTTACAGAATACCATGTAAAATGGCAGTTTAACCCTGCTGTGTTTCGTATGGTGAGTGTAGAGAACTAGAAAACCTTTTTACTGGAAACGAGGTATTACATCTCAGTTCTCACGGGTTACAAGGCATCTAAATTTTGATACGTAATCGAGAATAGATGTAGATGTCTATGGGCCGTAGCAACCACTTATCATCAGGTGGACTGTGTGCTCGTTTGTCACCCTTTTTTGGACCCGTGGTCCAAACAGTGAGGTTATAATTTTTTTTTTGATTCCTCACACCTAGGGGAATTCTAAAATACCCTACATATGTTCCGCGATTTTTTGTAGTTTTCGAGTTATGATTTTTTTATCCTTTTTTTGAAAATGTTCACCCTAAAGAGCCTAACATTAAATAAAATGTAATTGTGAGATTTTTTCCCAAGGTTTTTTTTGTAGCATGATCCTTATGAGTTGCCCTATTATGCATAAAATAATTAGCTTCCTAACATTCACCGAAGATACAATAATTTTAATCGAAACTTAAAAATTTTCTGTCAGGAGAGTGGGGCTTGAATTTTCAACATTAAATGAAAAATAGTAATAAATGATTTCATACTTTTTAATTAATTTTAAAAACTTGGCAGTACCTTAATTTTTTATAATAACATAAAAAATAACACTTAATAGGCCAATTTTTCTGTTACAGACTTCTAAAGTTACTCAATCAGGAAACTACCTAAATAGTTAATTTGATTTAAAAAATCTTTTTATCATTTCTAGGGCTAAACTAAGATAGTAAATGCTTCATGTTAGCAAAAATAACATCCAGTGTCTTTAACTATTGTTTAAAATTTATTGACAACAAGGTATCATTTTACTACGTTCTGGATAAATGATTTCAAGATTCATTATAAAACTTGTAAATAATTTAAGATAAATTTATTTAAAGTAAATTTTCGAAATGGCGGCCATTAACTTCGATACACAGTCTACATCGTCTTAAAAAAATTGCTTTTAGTCTTCGAAAAGCATTCGTATTTTGTTTGATTTTTTCTGCGCACTGTCTCAATTTTTCCCTTAATTCATTTTCCGAATTAATTTCTCTAGCATACACCAACTCTTTGTATAATCCCCAAATAAAAAAATCTATAGGGTTTAAATCTGGTGAGCGTGCAGGCCATTCGATTGGCCCTGCACGCCCAATCCACCTTCCTGGGAAAGTTCTGTTGAGGTGCTCCCTCACTTGTCTTTCAAAATGGCAAGGAGCACCGTCATTTTGAAATATCATATCGTTTGTAAATTAACTTCAAACAATAAACCATTTAAGTTATTTTGTAGAAAGTTCAGGTACTGGGACCCGTTCAACCTAGCTGAAAATTCAAAGGGCCCAACCATTTCTCCATTTATGACTCCTGACTACATGTTGATACTAAATCTGTTCTGAAAATTTGACTGCCTTGCATTTTTTGGGTTTTCAATGGCCCAGCAATGATAATTGTGAATGTTAAAGACGCTAGTCTTTTCAAACCGGGATTCATCCGTCCAGAGTATCTTGTTAAAAAAATCCGGGCTTCCGCAGATCTTTCCAGCATTATTTGGCAGAAAGCAACACGCCTTGGATTGTCTGCGTCGTTATGTTGTTAAACACGCTGAATATGAAACGCGTGATATCCCTCTGGAAAAAAATTATTAGTATTTTTATTGTAGTTTGTCATTGTACACAATGCTAGAGGTACGTACCTATAGAGCACGTGAACGTGAAACTAAAAGTTGGGATTCGCTAGAGTGGCGTCCTAGCGCCTATTTTTGAATTACAAGCGCTTGTTTAAGGGTCTCTACATCTCTCTCTTTTACACGCACACATAACACATTAGACATCGACAATTTACAGTAAATTAAATGAGTGTGATTTGAAATGGCAGTGCAGCAATGTGTTGGGATTTTGAATAAAGAGGTCTACAAAATAATAAAATGCACTCACCTGATTTCAGTATTCTTAAAACTGAAGTCCTTGGGATTCCAGTCCTTCTCGTAATCGCTCGTGAACTAGTAGAAGTGTCTCTTTCTACTTTTTCAATGATTACATCTCTTCTTTCTGGATCCACTCTGGGTAGTCCCTCGCGATGTTGATTACGCCCAGGAACGCGTTTAGCCATCAGGGTTTCGTGGGTGTTATTAAAAACCCTGTAGCCCGGGTAATGCTCTGACACTTCTCCTCGCCGCTCCAGTTGCTCTCGATAAAGCCGTGCCGCTAATGCGCCGTTTCCTTGGGCAACGCCGTAGAAATAGTGCATCTCTGTGTATTGACTGAGAGAATAACTCATTGCTGAAAGTAATCCAAATCACTAAGCAACTCAAGGTCCATAAAACAAGCACAGGTCAATCGTAAGGCAAATCAAGGATTCGGGAAACCAAGCGAAGGTAGTCAATATAAGAGATCCAAATAAACGTAAACGTGAATAGTGGTTGCACGCGGGAAAGCAGTGAATGACTGAGCGAGGTGAAAAAGGGACGCGGTCGGTGTGGCGCGGGGCGCGGGGTGCGGCCTGGTAACAAAATGGAGCGCAAAGCAGGAATGTTTACCTGAGCTTTTGTATAAAATTCCTTTGTGTATATATATAATATGTAGAATATGTAGTTTCCTGATTAAGTAACTTCAGAAGTCTGTAACAGAAAAACTGGCCTATTAAGTGTCATTTTTTTATGTTACTATAAAAGATTAAGGTACTGCCAAGTTTTTAAAATTAATTAAAAAGTATGAAATCATTTATACCTATTTATCATTTAATGTTGAAAATTCAAGCCCCACTCTCCTGACAGAAAATTTTTAAGTTTCGATTAAAATTATTGTATCTTTGGTGAATGTTAGAAAACTAATTATTTTATGCATAATAGGGCAACTCATAAGGATCATGCTACAAAAACACAACTTCACTCACAAACAAGTCACAACTACATTTTTTTAATGTTAGGCTGTTTAGGGTGAACATTTTCAAAAAAAAGGATAAAAAAATCATAACTCGAAAACTACAAAAAATCGCGGAACATACATAGGGTATTTTCGGATACCCATAGGTGTGAGGAATCAAAAAAAAATTATAACCTCACCGTTGTTGACCACCTTATATTTGTCAACTCTGCAGTCTATTAATCTTTGCACTTTTATAAGTAATACAGAACGTAGTTGCTAGACGGTGTTGACGTCGGCTAAAATCTCTGCGATCGCCGTTTCGTCAAGGTCATTCAGGCTACTTAAAGCCTTAAATATGCGTGCATGCGTGTGTGGGGGCATGCATGTGTGCGTTCGTGCGTGCGTGCACGTGTGTGTGTGTGTGTGTGAGTGTGAGAGAGAGTGTGTGTGTGTGTGTGTGAGAGAGAGTGTGTGTATGTGTGTGAGACAGAGAGAGAGTGTGTGTGTATATGTGTGTGTGTGCGTGCGCGTGCATGTGTAGATATGCTAGTATTTGGTTACCATCTTCTATTTAGGGATCATCCATTGTTGGATGTAGGACTCATCCATCTCGTGCCATTTGTCTCTATCTTTCGCAGTACGTGTCCACAGGCTTCTCGCTACTACCTCTATATCATCCTTCCATCTTCTTAGAGGTCGATCACGGTCTCTCTTGCTATCACGAGGGAACCAATCTAGTACGCGCTCGTTTCACCTATCGTCACTGAATCTTGTAACATGTCCCACCCATTTCCATTTAAGCCTCGCTATCGTCGTAAGGGCATCTGTGATTTTTGTTTTCCTGGGCTTTTTTACTCACATCATTAGCAGAAGATACATATCACCTAGTAGGCGATTTGGCTTTTCCGTTAAAACTAGAAGACTTAACTTATAAAACTTATTGAAAAGATTGACAACCAGTTTTACTCAAAGAATGTATGTTTGCGGAGCAAAGGCCAGACGAAGACTTAACTAAACGTGCGGCCCGGGGTCGTCATCTCGCAAAGTTTTGTGGTTTTAAAATAGAACTCGAGACAGCATTAATAGGACAAGTTTATGCTAGGATTGGCAAATGCTGAGGAAAAAGAAAAGTTTTTTAGTGAAAACATTGATAGCTTGAAATTCGATACGATGTGCTCGAGTTGCAGTTCCAAGGTCATTGCAAGATGAGGGACTAGCCATATTATCAGCGGCAGCGCCACCTGTTTTCGCTTTACGAGCCCAAGAAAATTCTGTTCGTAAAACTACAGAAAAAAAACATATCTTGCTTGGTTTGTGAATATAAGAACCATACTATAGTTAGATAAATGGCATGCATGTATATGCGAATTATTTTTGTCAAAAGTGTAATAGAAAGGGCATATAAAACGTGTTTGTAAGAGTGGTTATAAGAGTAACAATTATTTGGAGGTGGATGACAACGATTTAATTTTAAAATTCGTTTGAAAAAATCGTATGAAGTACCTTTTACTAAATTTAATTTAGTAAAAGGTGCTTCATACGATTTTTATAATATAGGATGTTTAAATGGTATACTGATGAGAGCAGTCGATCTAAGGAAGTATGATAATTTAAATCCTGTAACCTATTCTTCTGAAAAAGGTTGTTTCAAAAGATATAGTTCATAAATTTATATTCATAAACAATAACATGATGTGCTTGATATCTTACTGCGTATATTAAGAATAGTGTAGACAAAATAATTGTATGTAAGTTAAATTATTCTTCTGTATATTATTGTTAAATTGGATTATATGTTAAATTGCCCTTGGATGACATAAGTTTTTTTTTATAGGATAAGGCTGACAAACGAGCACACAGTCCACCTGATGGTAAGTGGTTGCTGCGGCCCATAGACATCTACATCTATCCACTTCTATGTTAGTGCTAGTTCTATGAAATAAGTCTGCCTTGTCTATTTAATTTGTTTGGATTCCAGGTTGATATTCATCTTCCACTATCGAGATCATCTACATATCAGTAGAGATATATTGAACGAGTACCTAGCTTATCTGCTAATACTACATCAATCAGTGATGTTGAAGTGACACCAAGAAAGAGTGGAAGGTTAAAAATAATATCAAAATTAATGATAAGAATTATATACAAAGAAACAAGTAGAAAAGTGGACATGTTCAAAAGAAACTATAGGACCTAAAATAATTCAACATATATACTATATTTATATAAAACAAATTCTCTTCCAATTCAAAGCATATTAGCATTAAGCGATTTTCTTTCCATGCACATTAGAAAAAAAATTAATTTGTTATATATTAAAGGTGGATAGAGAGTAAGAGTTTTGTAAAATAAACTTAAGTGTCGAGATTGTATCGCAGTTTTGCATTCTTAGCAAAATACTCATAAGATAATGATAATTCCTGCATGCGTACATAAGTGTATACACACTTTTTTTTTTATTCATAACAAGTAATTCTTATTGAAAGTAATATTTTACTTTTATCACTGGTTCGAAAAAAAACTTTCTCCTGGGAAGAACCACCAAGTAGCCTTAAGAGGCTTTTTGCACGAGAAGGCGTTCCACTTTAGTCCATTCTGCTGGTCCCCATAACCTAATGTTCCGTGGAAGAGCCACGATGACATTTATAATGCTGTTTGTGTTTTGTTTTGGGAACGACAAAACCGCAGAACTTTTAGAACTGGTAACGAGACATTCCATCCCAGTCCTCAGGTGTGACAACTCATCTGTATTTTAATTTTAATTCCAAGATCGAAATCTGAGAAATTTCGTTTCAATGGTTTTGAATTTTCCTCTATAATTCGCCGAAACATTGTTGCTCAGTCGGTATTGTACACCGCATGCAGTTTAAATTAGCATATGGACAAAAGGAAAGCATATTCTCTCTATATACGTGCCACATGCTTTTTTTATAGGATAAGGTGACAAACGAGCACACAGTCCACCTGATGGTATGTGGTTGCATAGACATCTACATCTATCCTCTATTACAAATCAAAATGTAGATGCGTTGTCACCCGTAAGGACTAAGATGGAATGCCTCGTTTCCAGTAAAAAACTTGGTGAGTGCAGGTGGCCGCAGTTCCATTTTGCTGGAAATGAGGCATTCCATCTTAGTCCTCACGGGTGACAACGCATCTGCATTTTGATTCGCAAATGAGGATAGATGTAGATGTCTATGGGCCGCAGCAACCACTTACCATCAGGTGGACTGTGTGCTCGTTTGTCACCCTTATGCTATAAAAAAGGGCCTCCGGCTACCTGCACTCACCAAACGAAACGCAGAGGTAAACCTCTACTTCACGCTGATTTTCTGTGAGGTCGTGTTACCACCCCGGTTCGAGCCGGCCCATCCGTGCGACAGCAAAAGCTGCCGCGTGGCTCTACCGCTGTTAAAAGCTACGCATAAGCCTCCTTTGATTTCGGAAAGAGTTTTGGTGCTAAAATATTTCGGTTGCGCTCTACCAATGTGTATTGGCGGAATTCACATGTCTTTAAAATATCTTATAACTTCTTTATCAGACATGTTGGTTTCCTCACGATATTTTTCTTCACCGCCGAGCACGTGGTAAATCAGCACTTAGAATTGTCATTAACAATTTCATTGGTGCCAGCGGGGATCGAACCCGGGTAACTCGCGTACTGTGAAATTAAGAGCGAGCGAGCGAGAATTAAGTTTCACTTACAATTTTGTTATTTACTTTTAAGTTTTATGAAAAAACATCGAATGAAAATTTAAACGTACATGACCACATTACGAACGACGTTTTACGAATCCCTAAAATCATTATTTCCATTTATTATTTTTAGATAGTAGGAGAAAAATATATCCAAATTAAAACCAGCCATATAAGCACAAATATCTTATACCACACGGCTGAAAATAGAAAGAATTTACTTAGCTGCAGGGCACCGCTGAGACCAGCGTAGAAATAGTACAGTCATAACGCACGCTTTAATCCTTTGTTATATAGTGGCGTCCCATACGAGCAGTTTACACCAATATACTCGTATGTTCGCAGTGAAAGCATTTGCGCTGTAAATAATGTGTTTGTAGGCTTTCCTATAGTTAACTTGCTAAAATAAATACTTTTTTAATTTATTATAAATATTTTTCAGTTTTGAAATCCGATGGCATTGTTTCGCCTCAAAATTCTTGATATTATTAAAATTCCGCTCAAGACAAAAACTGCTCGGGGCAAACTGACCAACAAGACTAATGCGAGATCTGCCACACTATCCGTGAATTTCTGAACTTCTTCAACATCAGGGGTCTTCACTCAAACCTAAAAGCCGTCCACTACTATCTCGAGACAGCGAAGCTGGCCTTGCTCTTTCTGACCGTAACGCATGTGTCCTCCCCGGCTGATACTTCGTATCTCTCCAACCCGATGTACAAATTGGTACAGTCCTTTGTGCTTCGGGCTGGAGTTTGCGTATTTGTCAGAGAGGACATCTATGCTCGAAGTCTCGGCAGTATTGAAGTTTCTGACCTGTCCATAATTTGGCTACGTGTAGACAGCGGCAAACATCCGCGTGTCTACTGGTGCCTCTATAGGTCCCATAGCGGTAATGCCGACACAGACCGACTCATCGACCATGTCCAAATGGCTACAGATTCCTTGCTGCAGCAGATCCTATCCGTAGAGATCGTGATCCTCGGTGATTTTAACGCCCATCACGCCGAGTGGCTCGGTTCACGTTTAACCGATCATGTGGGGTGATCTTTTCCTTGGCATATGGTCTTACACAACTGGTTACTTTACCGGTGGCACTAGGGAATTTTCATGAGGTGGAAGATCATGTACTTTCCCTGTTGGACCTTCTGCCGAGCTCTCATCCGGTTGGTTATCAGGTCTCCATCGACGCCCCTCTTGGCTCCTTGGGCTATTGTCTAGTCCGGAATGTGGTGTCATTCACGCTAACATCGCAGTTGTACTCGGCCGATTGGGATAGGATGCGGTCTTTCTTTGCATCTTACCCTTGGGGGCGGGTTTGCTTTCCGCCTGTCCATCGCAATTATATTGCGACTTCAATAAATAAATGGTTCTCACGCATCTAATCCGGTATTCCTACTCCCTAGGCGTGGTCCCGAATTCATGAAAGACAGCTTTCGTTCACCTGATCCAAAAAAAGTTGACCACTCAGACCCGTCTAACTACAGGTCTATCGCCATCACCTTCTTGGTCTCCAAAATTATGGAATCCATTATAAATTGCCAGCTCATGCAGTAACTTGAGTATCACCAGCTGATTAGTGACACGGGATACGGTATTTGTCAGGGTAGATCAGCTGGTAATCTTCTGGTCCACCTAACTCATAGATGGGCGTAGGCAGTAGAGCCGTAGGAGAGGCTTTGGTCTGTAGTTTGGATATTACGAAGGCCTTTGATTGGGTTTGGCACAAAGTGCTTCTTTCGAAGCCCCCTTCCTGTGGGCTTCTCGAAAAATTGTGCCATTGGGTCACCAGTTTCCTTGCAGATCGGAGCGTCAAGGCGGTGCATGATCCGATTACAAGCCTATTAATGCTGTTGTTTCACAAGGCTGTGTGCTATCACCAACGCTGTTTCTTCAGCATATCAGTGATAGGTTGCAAACCGGTAACATTCATTGCTATGCGGATGACAGCACTGATGATGCTCTTTACACCGGCCGTGCCTATATTTCTCGAGAAAACGTCAGTTACCGTAACAAATTTGTGTCTGAAGTCGAGTCTTTGCTGAACAAAGTCTCGGATTGAGGGCTACTAAATCTAGTCCAATTTAATCCCCAAAAGATACACGTTTGCACTATAAAGTACCCCTTTGTCGTATATACTCAGTTTAAAGGCACACCCCTTGTTGCCTTCACCAGTATCGGTCCTGAGAAGGCGTCAAAACAGATTTTTAGATTTGATTCTTTTTAGGTTATATCTTATGTCACTTGAAATAAATCATGCGTCTTATGGTTGTTTGCTGTTATCTGAATACATTCTCAACATAATGTACCTACCTACACAATTGAGAGTTTTTAGATTATTATATCTCTTTTTTATATTTGCATACTATAAATGTATATTTCTGGCATGGCTTCTGGGCTTTTGTGCCATACAGTGACATGCTTAACGTGTAAATGAAATTTTGTTTTAGCTAGTGTTGCGATAACATTAAATGGAATTGTTACATACTTCTATGATTGTGATAATGTATTTTTGCAGGAAGTTCTTTGTAAGAGACTTATTTTCAACCTCATCACTTTTATTTTTATTATTACTAATAGTATAGTTATTACTAATAATAACTTCCTTTAAAAAAATTGTGTTTGTTTGTTGTATTGTTAGTCTTACAAAGTGTATACGAAAACAGTATGAATATAGTAAATGGCAACACTTGAATAGAGTAAAATGATTAAAGTTATTTGATATTCCCAAAAAATGTATGTTTTTTTCTGTGGCATTAACTAAAATACATTTGTATTATAACGACTTAGGGAACTTCAAGAAAAAAGTTTACTCCTTTCTAAAAGGCTGGCAACGCACCTGCAATTTTCCTGGTGCTGCAATCGTGAAAGTTGAGCCGTAGGCACGTTTCTCCCCTCCCCTATAAAAAAAATGAATCTACAGTCTGTATTTAGAATTGGTTACAGATACTCATGGACTGAGTAGCGATACCTTGCATCAGATAAACAGAAAGGTTGTTTGTTAATCTATTCCTTTAAAGGTATCTTTAATAAAAACAAAATCTGAAAATACATAAATGTAATTTTCATCATATGTATGTGGTTGAACAACGCTGCAGCTATAATATGGTTGTAGTACTATTGAATTGGCTCGTTCGAGACCACGCTCGGGATCGCGCTTAAAGCCTTATGGTGATTTTAGAGGACCGGATACTCTTTTTTTTTTACTAGAAACAAGGTATTCTCTCTTAGTCCTCAGGTGTGACAACGCATGTGCATTTTGATTCTTAATCAAAGATAAATGTCGAGCAAACTGTTTGCTCGATTGTCACCAATTTTCTATAAAAAAGTATTTTATACGTCAAAAAACGAAAAGTTCAATGATATTTAGCAGTCTATTATGAATCCATGCAACAATGTAAACCACGTCCATGAATATTTCCGTTCATCACAAAACATTTTTTGTAGGAAGTAACAAAACGGCTGTTTTTATTAGTAGCAAGTTAGCCAATTCATACATACATACATACATATAATCACGCCTCTTTCCCGTAGGGGTAGGCAGAGACCACTTCTTTCCACTTGCTACGATCCTTACATACTTGTTTCGCTTCGTCCACTTTCATTATTCCCTTCATACATGCTCTACGGTTTAGGGTACTCTTAACCTGGCCTTTTTTGAAAAAAGGCCAGGTTTTTTTAGCCAATTCTCATTATATTTTTTCGAAAAAATAATGTTACTTTCATATAGCATTTCTTTCTTTTCTTTTTCACAGACCTTAAATGTTTTTCCTCGTACAGTCAGATATTTTTATATTTAATGCTTAGTAATCTGTGCGAAATTCAGGAAAACAAATCATGGAATCACCTCTGTGTCTATACAAAGTCTGTTTGTCTCTCATAGAGGTTTTTCCCCAATTGTGTTTTCCGTAGATAGTTGAAATTTTGCTTAGGGCAACTATTCGGCATATTTGTTCTGTTTGCCTGGTACTTATGAGACAAAAATACATAATACTTTGCTAGATACACTAGATTGGTGTAATAACGTAACTAAATAACAAACCAATATAAATAGTAATTGTAATCTTATTTTATATACGTGGTAGAGCCATGCTACAGCTATATTAATAGTATAGTTGTAGCACGAATACGTCGGCTCGACCGGCGAAGGACCACACTCTCACAGAATACCAGGGTAAAATAGCAGCTTAACGCTGCTGTGTTTCGTTTGGTGAGTGTAGAGAACCGGAGAACCTATTTTCTGGAAACGAGTCATTCCATCTTAGTCCCTCACGGGTGACAACGCATCTGCGTTTTGATTTATACTTGAGGATAGATGTAGATGTCTATGAGCGACAGCAAACACTTACCACCAGTTGAACTGTGTGCTTGTTTGGCACCTTTATCCTATAAAAAAATTATTTAACTACATAGTAATCTAATTAGATTACTATGTAGAGGCGGTGTGAGAATATCAACTACCCAAATCATCCCATGGGTCTCGTAAGAGGTGACAGAGGGAAACTAATCAGGATAATAATAATAATTAAAAATAAAAAACTGTCATAACCAACTCGCTTGCCAGGCGTGGCTACAATGCCAAATATGGGGATATGAGACAATCTATGGAGGTGGCCTATGTTCAGCAGTGTACATTAATAGGCTTTAACGGTAACGGTAAATAATTAAAAGATCATACCAAATACATAATATAAACTTTTGAAACCAATCAAATAAATGTTTGCATAGTCAGCCTTATAAAATATTCGTGCAACGTTATAAAATAGTGAATTGAAGGAAAATAGTAAGACTCGATTAAATAAATTATGTTTGCTTCTCGTTTTTAAAATTATATTCTGGACCACGTTTATAATTTATGGTTTTTACCAGCAGATACCCAGAGGGACTTTATTAAAAAAAAGAACTGATTACAATCATCTATTATGTAACACAATTAGCTAAACACATAATATTATGAATAGCTTGGTAGCGGTCACCTCATTCCCAGGGATTATGATCATCCATAAATTCCTTAATATTAATAAGCCTTACTATTCCGTTGGGTTATGTCGATTACTCCGGTTCTACTACGGATATCTTAGTTTTTAAGTCTATCATGCAGAGAAACCCCGACCATAGCTCTCTTCATAGCTCCGTAAGTCATGCAGGAAGTCGATGCAGGTTGCTCGAGACCGTGCTTTGAGGTATTCCTTGGGAGAGGCCTATGATCAGCAGTCGAATTTTCAAGGGCTGTAACGATGATGATAGTAAGCATTATTAATCAACCTTTGTTTAATAATGTTTATGAAGTTTACGGTGGACAAAATTTTTATATTTTCTGGGAATTACTGACACTGTGTAGTCGAGTAATTGGTACTACAACTTGTATCTATTTTAAATATTTGCGGAAGTAAAATCACTTGTTTTAATTTATTTTATTTACGACTTGGGATCCGTACATTTTAAATAGTCATCATTAATTTCATAATTTATTCGATTTCAAAAAAAACTTCCACGTTTTTCAGATAAAATATACACATTTTATCTATTAACTTGTCGTGAAGCGACAATTAAAAAAAAAATAGAACCTAACCTAAGAACAACAAAACAACAAAAGTAGGCCAATAAAATAATATATTTAAAGTTTTAGAAAGGTATTTACAATTTTATAAAAAAAAATGAAATATGATGATGATGGATGATGTGAGATTACAATTAGATTTAAAAAAAATAAAGATAGGAGAATAGGAGAATATAGTATTATAGTGGAGCCTAAAGGTTGAAGTGACACGCTGCTTTTGTAGAAGTAGGCACACGCGGAGCTTGAGGTTTCTTAGCGGCGACGGCACGCAGCGCCTGGACTGGAGCAAGCAGTCGCAGCGCCCAAAGGTAGCACAGGCAGTAGGTGCACTCGGCGCCTGGAGCAAGCAGTCGTAGCGCCCGAAGGTAGCGCGGCAGTAGGTGCACTCAGCGCCTGGAGCAAGCAGTCGTAGCGCCCGGAGTAGTGTGGCCCCACGCTTGAAGTAGACTTCGCCGACGACTTCACGTGTAGATAGAGGTTTGCAGGATCCCGGGGCAATGCGGCCCTGGGATAAGGCCTTTAGTAGATGTTACTCGTTTGAGAACTGAAGCGAGACTTTTTGTATTCTCCAATTGTTCGGCTTTTATACTTTTTTTAGAGAGAACGAGAAATTATTTAAATTAAAAGGAAATTTATTGTAAATGACCTAGTGCCATAGAGTATTTATATGAAAATATTAAATTAAGAACATCACACCAGTGACGAATTTGAATAAAAATTACCATAACAACCATATAAATAATGGTTGTCAGAAATATAAATTTTTGGTTTTAGGTATATAATTGCAAAAACCATTACATTTAAGTAAGAAATGAGATATTATTCATATAGGAAAAACTAATGCGCGGCAGCGCGCACGAAGCCTGAAATTGTAGAGTTACAGAGAATTCAATAAAAGACTGAAAAATGTAAGACTCCATTGACAGCGATTTTAAAAGTGCTGTTAGTGTGAAAATACGAAGTGAAAATGATTTGTTATTGTGTAAAAACGTTACAGGATCCTATGGAAATAAAGGTGATACAAAATATAAATGCAGAAAATCAAAAACAGAATGGAAAAATAATGTAAAATGATATGTAAGTTGCATAACTGAATAGCGTGAAAAGTGATGCAATATATGAATGCAGAAAATCAAAACAGAATGGAAAAATAGTGTACAATGAAATGTAAGTAGCATAACACTACAAACTATAAAGAAATACAGTACACTCATTTTAATATAATAAAATAATTATTGTTTGTTCGTATTTTATGCGCTGCCATACCGTTCATCAGATTGCGGTAACTTTGTCAACGTATTGCTTGTACTTCTGCGAAGGTTACAGGCATAGTTGGATCTGGTAGATGGCGCTATTGTTGAATCCAGATATCACACATGCAAAGCCGGGGCAGATCACTAGATTTATATAAAAAATAGTGTCACAATCCTTTCTTGGTGTACGCTCCGCTTGTGTAAGGATCTATTCATATGACGTTATTTCGATTTAAGATAATCATCAAAGACCACTTATTTTATATATTAATTGATATCACAAAAAAAAGAAACACTCCAAATTTTTCGGAGCAAATATAGTCTAGATCACTCCTGGAATTAGTTCCTATCTTTTCGTTTAGTTTCTTTACAATCGGTTCAGCCATTCCAAAGATTAGCCCAGATAAACTAAATGGACAGACGGATAACCCCCTCAACTCAATTTCTGTCAGTAATTTCTATATTACAGACAGACACTTCAATTTTATTTATATGTATAGATATATCCTAATTCACATTTTGAATTATCTAATATAAGATATGCACGCTGAAATTGTGTAGATTATACAAAGCTGCAATATGTTGTGAAAGTCTTCTGAAGTCGTCCCACCCGCATCGTTAAAACACAGTGCAGTAAATTTTGGAATACGTCACAATAAATGACTTTACATTTTACATAAATTTAAAGCTACATATTTTAACTCTTTCAAAAAATAACTATGATTAAATCATTTTTTCAACGGTTATAATGAAACGTCTGGCCATGCTTTATCCTTTACCGTGTAGTTCACTTCCCTATAACGTCCCATGGGTGTCGTAAGAAGCGACAGAGGGAAACAAACCAGGCTATGGGCAGCACCATTTTTCTAATTACAACTAAAAAAAACTGGAGTTGCCAACGCACTTGTCAAGCGTGGCAACTATGGCGAGCATCCTTACCCTATGAGGCAATCTATTGGGAGACCTAAGTTCAGCAATGGACTATTGCTTCACGGTCACGGTAGCAGGCTGAATATGAATGTAAAAAAACGCGTCTATTCTAAATTTCAAATTTCACGGTGTGAGTACAATTAAACAATGTTTTCTTTTAATCCACACTCTCCGTTTAGCAGAAGGATTAACACACACAGTGTCAACAATCTCACTTTTCTAATCTTGCTCTTCTCTAGTATAATCAGCCTATTAAAGTCAAACTGTGAACAAGAGCCTCTACTGTTGCAGAGAAGAACGGGGCTATCACAAGTCTATAATATTTAAGTTTGTCGTTTTTTTTTTTATATAGAACTAGGAAACGTGCACATATTCCACCCAATGTCAATTAAATGCTGTGGGTCCTTAGATCTACGCCAATCGTCGAATAATAATCATAATGTAAATACGTTGCCACCTCTGAGAACTTTAATGGAATTCCTCGTTTCCAGTAAAAGAGTCTCTAGTCCTCTACACTCGCCATACGATAAACAGCAGCATTAATTTACTACAGGATGTCTCAGAAAATACAAACTTTTGTCAATGCATAAAAAATTACCAAATATATTTACATAAACACATCAAATTACAAAATCATAAACTGGAGATAATAATTTAAAATAAATATTGGTAAATCCAATTGGGCATACCTTAAGCGCATTAAAAAAATTACGTATAACATGATTATACGGAATTATTAAAGTAGTTAAAATACATATCGACAGCACTATCGGCTTCAACACCCTCGAAAACCATGAAAATGACACCCATGATGAAAAAAATTGATACCTATTGCAGCCGCCATCTTGGATTTACATTTCGACAGCACTATCGGCTTCAACACTCTTGAAAACCATGAAAATGACACCCGAGTGGAAAAAAATGGTACCAACTTCAGCCGCCATCTTGGATTTACATTTCGACAGCACTATCGGATTCAACACCCTCGAAAACCATGAAAATGACACCCAAGATGAAAAAATTGATACCTATTGCGGCCGCCATCTTGGATTTACATTTCGACAACCCTATCGGTTTCGACACCCTCGAAAAGCATGAAAATGTCACCCATGACAAAAATATATACTACTTACTTTTAGTACGTACTACTATTATTTATTCTGTGCTTTTAAATATTGTAATAAAAAAAATCTCTTATTATTATTATAATCAAGTATTTAAGAAATTTGGTTATTCGAATATTGTGTATTTGTACAGCGATCTCTTTGAGCCGCTAAAAACAACCGAAACAATGTCCACTCACGACGGCGACTGAAGCCGAACTAAACTTAATACAAAGGTACTCTGTGAACTAAACTACTCTGTGGCTGTAAATCCCCATTTACAGAAACAATTTATATACTAGGCAACCAAATCAACGAAAATTTCGCCATTTTGGAGCCGAAAAAAATTAATTATAGCTAAACAAAACAAAATTACACTGCCATTTACATTCAGTGGCTTCCCACATGATAGATGAAGAGATTAAAAAATAGATTGAGTTAAACAATTGATATTTTCAAAAGTTATAGTGTTTACAAGCCACAGGGACATGATAAATCCACACCATAAGCCACTAAAACCCTTTTTTTTATTTAAAAATAGCAATTAATCGATTTAAAAAAATATTAATAAGTTCAACAATCATTTATCTTTCTAACAATGTGCTTTTTATATCATTTATATGTATAATATGATTGCTAGATACGATTTTATTCGATAAAATGTTGGAGTTTTAATTTTTAGGCGATAGTAGAACATTACCTTGCGCTTTCGCTTAAGGTATGCAATTAAAAATTTTGTACAGCCGACTTCAATATAAGTGACTTCAATATAGGTTATTTAAGAATAACTCAATAACCATTGGTCTGACCTTGATCAAATTCATATGGGACCACACGAGAACTATCAGCTTTCATATAAAAAAAGAATCATCGAAATCGGTTCGCCCAGTACAAAGTTATGAGGTAACACACATAAAAAAAACATACACCCGAATTGAGTACCGTCTCCTTTTTTGGAAGTCGGCAGAAAAAATACTGAAAATAACTTTATTCAAATGACGTCCTTCGCGGTTCTGGCACTCTTCAAAGAGATCTCTAACATTCATGAAAACGCGCCTCGGAAGTTGAGTAAAAATGTAGATGATTTCTTGTCTAATGTTTTCTTTCAAGTCAAATATGGTTAATGGATTACTGTTTTTACACCCGACTCTTTAGATAACCCCAGAGGAAAAAATCCGGAAGTGTGAGGTCTGGACTCCTCGGGGTCATCTAATGTCAACTCTCGAAATCAGCTTTTTAATAAAGTATCCACGTACTGTCTCCATTGACTGATTTGACGTATAACAGGTGGCCCCATCTTGTTGTCCACATCTGTATTTCAACCTCGCAGTTGCTGTAGTTGCAGCCAGGGTTAGAGTCTTCAAAAAAATACTCTCCCTAGAAACGGCACTTGTGTCTGTTAACATGTATTGACATATAACACTTTTGTCTGTTAACATGTAAAAGTGGGCTTAATCACTAAAAAACTGTTATTAAATTTTCGAATATGCGCAACATTACGTTCAAAAAATTTAGCCACAAGATATCGTCATTATCGTTTAAAGCCTGTACACTTTAAATCTATAAGCTTTAAGTTTCAAGACTTGTTTAAGCATTCTGTGAATAGATGATCGATGCATGTTTAACTGCGCTGTTTTCTTCGAATTGAATCGCGTGTATTTTCGCATATCGAATGTCTAACACGGTCAACATTCTCAATGTAGACCTTGTTAGACAGGCCCTTGGTCATTCAAAATCTT
>JAVANC010000026.1:10148200-10281081 GCA_033319125.1 Parnassius glacialis | reverse complement strand
CAGGACGGAAACCGGATTGCAAAGGATTTAAAAGATTATGCTTTACAAGATAGATGCTTAATTGATTGTGCACAAGGACGGTCAAGAACTTTGGAAAGGAAAGGCAAGATAGAGATAGGTCTATAATCAGAAAAAACTCGACGGATTCGACTTTTTCGGAAGAGGAACTACAAATGCATCTTTCCAAGCTGAAGGGAAAATAGAAGAATTCAGTGAATTATTCAGGATGGAAGTGATTACAGGTGAAAGGAGATCAATGAGAGGGATGACCATTTTCCGACTAATGCAGTCACTACCAATTGAATTTGAATGGATGGACATTATGGCTTTCATAACATCACAACTGTTAAATTGACTAAAATTAAAAGCAGAGGTGTCCGGAGCGGGAGCTTTTGAAAGAGAATCCAAAGTATTGTGTTTTGCTTTATCGTTAATGCAGACGAAGATGAGAAATGCAAATTAAGTTTATTGAGATCAAAGTTAAGATGAGTGAAATTTTGCCGTAATTTCCCAACTCCTAAAGACTTAAGAAATTTCCAGACCCTAGCAGGGTCAGGATCTTGTACTGATTCATGGATATGGCGTCGTTGTGCTTTTCTACACAGATTGTTGCAACGATTCCGTACTAATCTATACTCTCTCGATTCCGGTCGCTAGGAACTGACTTGTATTTCGCTTTGGCACAATTTTTAATGTGGATGATTTTTTTTATATCATCAGTCAGCCAAGGAGAGGGAGGATGCTTTACACGCACTGGACGAACAGGAGCATGAACGTCATAAAGCTGAATTAACAAAGAGTTGAACAAAGCTACCTGTTCATCAACAGTGGAAGCATTGACGACTACACTCCAATCAATTTTTCGAGCGTCATTTTAAAAGCTGCTTCAAGTCCAAGTCACTAAAGTTACGCTGAAGTAGGATCCTTGACTTAGCTTTAGGGGGACGGATTTTGTAAGACAAGTATAAAAGGTCATGATAGGAAAAAGGAATCAGCAGCATATTGCCCAAATTTATGAACAAGGTCAAGTGAAGACACAAACATTATGTCGAGAAGAGAAGGGGCACAGTTTGGGAAAAAGTGTTGTGGCAGAAGTAGGAAGAAGTTTTAAATTTGCTGCTTCGATAACAGATTTTAGTTTTATTGATCTGGTGTTGGTTTTTAAAAGACAAGTATTAAAATCACCCATAATTATACTATGACAATAGATAGGTGTAAGATTTTCAAGAATGTTTTCTAAAGTGGTGAAGTAGTCAACAGTGAGAGAGGGGCTGTAAAAGACTCCGAGAAGTAATTTATTATGACCGAGAAGAACTTCGATAAAGAGAAATTCAGCTTCGCCTCCAGTCTGAGAACCAGTTGAAACCTGAATTACTGAATACGGTATATGAGAACGTAGATAAATAGCAACACCGCCACCCGCCCCGATCGGTACGGTCATTACGAATCAAATGAAAACCTGGAAGCGAGTAGGATGTTGATGGAAGACATGGTTTTAACCATGACTCCGAAACAAGGATAGCGTGTATATTTTTGCTATTAAAACTTGACAACATGTCGGGGTAATGAGCAGGAATACTTTGAGCATTTATGTGAATAGCATTAAAGTTTTTGCTACATTCAGTAAAAATTGAATCTAACATAATATTTAAGGGTGCAATGCTTTCAAAGCTATCAATGCTGCTTAATCCATCAGAAGCAGAATTAAAGGCGAAGGAATTGGAACTGCGAACACTATCATCTGAAGAAATCATATTAAATTATACCTGATTACTAAATGTATGTATATATGTATATATATATATATATATACATATATATATATCTATATATATATATATATATATATATATATATATATATAGAAATATGTATATGTATATATAAAATAAATAAATTCAAAAATAAATAAGTCATCAGTAAACTACCTGCCAGCAGTATGAAAGAAATCTATAATTAACTTAACAATAAATGAAGAAACGGAACGTTAACGTACCATAGACACAAAAAGTGAGAGGGTGTCAATGTCAGATGAGTCAAAATGTCAAAAAGTGACAATACGTATTACCAATTAACAACATACCTTGGAAAAATTATAATAATAAACATTCTAATGAAACATTATACTAAGAATAACATACCTAACAGAAAAAAAAAAAATTATGAACATTCTAAAGAGAGATTATTAATCATTACATTTTACTATCTGATTAACGATTAACAATGACAAATAATGATGATAGAAAGCAAACAAGAAAAATAAAAGTAAAGTTATAGCAATAAGGATTACAAAATTAATAAAATGATGATGTTAAATAAGAAAGTTCATTTTTTACCGACTCTCTTAGAACGCTTGTGGTGCACTTTATCTTCAGGAGCCTTATTTGCCTCAACCACCATTGGATAAGCTGGTGTGGCAGAAGTTGACCGTTGCATATTGTGTCAAGCTCAGACAAGGCCTCAAGCTGATGCATTGTGCCATCAGGAGTTTAAAATATTAATAACTCCATCCCTGGTCCAACCATTTGGTTACGCCAAACCTACGCCTAGCTTCAAGAAAAACACTGTGGCGTCTCCTTGTAAGAAACTCCGACTGAGTTATACCTGTGCCCTTAAGTTTGGTTTTGGAGAACCAAACCTTGTCTCGCATCACAGTATCGCTGAATTGACAACCACAGGCCTGGAAGATTTATCGGAAGGGCGTCCCAGACGATGACAGCGGCTTATGGATGTTTTACTGAAACCTGACACTTGTAGTTTCGTGCTGATCAGTGTACTTATGACGGTGGCAGTTTCCTCAGATTTTTCTTCAGGAACTCCATGGAATAGGATCATCTTCCTGCGGCGACGCATTTCACTACGATCTAGCTCTCTTCCCAGAAGATCTACTTGGTTATGCAAAGATGTTAAAGCAGCCAAGATGAATTTTCTAAATGCAGTAAAATCACCAGGTAGGGAAGATGCAGTTGAGGCAGCAGAACCAGAATGTTGCAGTTCCCGTTGAAAGTCATCCATTTGACTTTGGAATGACTTTGACATCTCAATTAGTGAACCTTTCAGTGCTTCCATGGTGAAAATAATTGTGCAGTGCAGTGATGTTAGAGAAAATATTTGGAAATAAGTGCTGGTAGGTAGTTATTTATTACATGTAAATAATTAACATGAAATTCAAACTGTAACTATTTTTAAAATATATTTAAATCTAAGATGTCAAAAATGTGTACTACTCAAATCACCGATTAAAAAAATATTAGTTACATTTGGTTGTTATATTTATTAAAACAGGTTGCAACCGTTTATTTATTTAAACCACTATTCTACCGGTAGTAGACATAATCGATTATTAACATTCGATTACAGCGTAACAATTAAAATATTTATGTGTACTTATTTTGACACTAAATTTCATAAATAATGAATAATATATCAAAATGGTATATAATAATAAATTATATAATTATATAATAATAAATTAATAAGATAACATTAAAATGACACACCAAAAAATATTACATCCACTGAAGTCCATCCTAAGAAAACTTTGTATTATGGAAGATCAAGATCGTTTAATCGCCATACTCACAGTATTATAGTGCGAGCGAGTGAATAGATATGAAAGAAAGTATCGGTCGCGTAGCTTGCCGCCTGCTCGGTGCGTAAAATACCTAAATTTGCGAAACGCCGAAATGTAAGAGGGCTCTTAAATCAAGTATGTTACACAATTAATAACTGAAAACAAATAAGAAATAGCTTGGTAGCGATCACCTGATTCCCAGGGGTTATTGTCATCCATAAGTTCTTTAATGATAACCCTTTTATACAAACTTTTTTTATAATGTTTTAGAACTTTGAGGATTTAACAAAATTCTAGGACTATGGAGAAAACAGTTACTACTATTTAAAAATTAATTATCGGTCAAATTGAACATAGACAACAGATGAGTATTATCTTTGAATAATAATAATTACTAGTTTTTACCTGGAACTCCGTCTGCGCTTAATTAAAAACCAAGATTTTTTAGTACTGAAATTATTAAGTGGTGAAGCTTGCGAAGACACTTATTGATTTCACGATGTCTGTCCGTCTGTCCGTTTGTCCCACGATTATCTCGAGAACGGTTTCGAATTTTCAAATTCTGTTTTCAGCAATCGATTACTGATCACCCAGGCATCTGAACCTCCTATTATATTTGAAACTGATTGCTCAACAGCAACCGTTAGAAACCGCTACATAGCTGATTGCTTCGCCACTTTGCTATGCTGTTAGCTTGCTAGTTTTATTTTAACTAAGAGTTGTGGAAAGTTCAACTGCAATACACTTATATAAAAGTGTGTGTGTAAATTTCAATTATTTCAATATCAAACTCGTCAATATACAGAGATATATATCATGAGGAGTTATTATCCTTCTAATAGTAGCATAAAATGCGGTAAAATTACTTACAAGATTTTTATTATTTTTGCAAACAAAAATCATTTTTGATACACATCATCTTATGATAGCAGGACAGAGTATCGCGGATTTTTCGTAAGAAGTCCAATTAGCATATTTAATACCCAAAAAATACAATTTTTAGCACCACAGATTAATTGTAATTTAGGACATTCAAAATATATTTTTATTAAAATATATTTAGTATTTTTTTGTGATTGATACATAAACATAGAAAATCCAAACAAACATTCACATTCATAATAATGATAATAAGATCCTTCAGACTGAATTTCGGTCACGACGGTAGGAAAGGATTATAGTGCCCGAGTGTACGCCCAAGCACAGGTGCACTCCCATTATCCGATGGGACGGTAATTCGACACGATCGAAGAGAGATCAGGCGCATGACCGACGGTTGTACGCACTTTCCGAGACACTGAGATGAAACATCGCCAACTTCCTGAAAGAAAATCCAATAACAGATTTGGGATTTGAACCCAGGACTTCATAATCAGCAATCGCGTTTATGACCACTAGAACAGACAGACAGTGGTTTAATAAGTTCTGTGTAACCATTATTTAGAAATTGGATACGTATACAGATGACACTGCTAGTGTTTTATGAAGGTAACATATGAATGGATATTATTAATAACATTGGATATATTTCATATTTAATTGTAAAACATCATATTATATTGTAAGGTTACCTTTAAAAACAATCGACAGGTTTTCTTGCTGGTTCTTCCCAGAACCAAAGTGTTTTCCTAAGCAATGGTAAAAACTGAAATGACTTTGAATAAGTATTCTAAGAATACACAACAAGACTTGTGATCTATAGTGAATCAAAATGATTTTATTCTATTCAATTCTAATATATTCTTAAAATCACTTGCAAAAGTGTTTTAATATTAATAAAGAAAAAATTACAGTCTTATTAAAAAAATACGCTGTTTTCATCCATATACCGTAAATAGTCGCATATTCCTTTTGAAACAGAAACAGAACAGAAACAGAAACTTTTTATTCAATATATTATGTAGATCATAAAGAATACTTATTGAAAGTCACTCTTTTGTTTAATTTCCACTGGTTGAAAAAAAAACCTCTGTCCTGGGAAGAACTAACAAGAAACCCAGCGGATTTTTTTTAATGACAACTTACAATCATGTATGTTACACGATTAACAACACAACAAATTAGAAATAGCTTGGTACCGATCACCTCATTCCCAGGGGTTATTATCATCCATAAATTCCTTAATATTATAATAACCATTTTTATACAAATTTTGTTTAATAAAGTTTTATGGATTTTGTAGTAAAATCCTTAAGAATGAATTACTGACTCGGTGGAGTCGAGTAACTGGTACTACTAGTTTGTGTCCGTTTCTAGTATTAACAGAATGAATATCACTTATTTTTGTGTAACTTATTTTATTTTTGTGTACTTATTTATTACATTTTCATAAATGTATTAAGAGGCCAAAGTTAATATATTTATTTCCTATAAATAATAGAATCAGGCGTTACTTAGCGGAATCCATTATATTAAAGTTGGTAAAAAATTACCTCGCTTATATCCGATCGATAAAAAAAATTGATGTGTATTCTTACCTTACCTTACTCTTACTTTTACCCAGTTTGAAGAGCACCTCCCGCCCTCCCTCAATTGCATGCACTGTCCCCGTCATCACTGATCCCAGCACCACTACTCCCTACACTACTACTCTAGGAAAGACACACCACTGACGACAATATTATGACACGTGTTTCGCCTCTACACGAGGCGAGTCTACGTCACCTGAAGTTGCTTGATGCCGGACGTACGCGAGGTAATTTTTTATCAAATTTAATATTAATATCCTTAACTTTTTGCCGGAGCGACTATAGGTTTTAAATCGTAGATCGCTTCTATGACTCTCTTCTGTAAAACAAATATAATTTCAGTGTCAGTCGCGTGTCCCCATTGAAAAATGACATATGAAATTATGCAATGGAAATAGCTAAAGTAAAGAAGTCTAGCTGTTTTCACACTGGTAAGATTTCTAATCTTTTTTACAGCATAATATGCTGCAGAACTAAGTCTGCTTGCTATTTTCGTGTTATTCCAAGAAAAATAGTGTTATATACAAGACTCAGTTCCTCCCTATTAAAAATTACATTATTATTTAAATGTTTGACATTTGGAGTCATGAATTTCATACATTTCGTTTTAGTCCCATTTATATGCAAATTATTCTCATTAAACCATTTTACTAATTTAACTTCTCCTACCCTAGAATTTAAAAAGTTGAAGTTTTAAAATATTGTATATTAAGTACGAGATGCACGCTTCAAAGGACATATGCATGCACAGATACTCTCACATACTTGTCTTATTAATCTTAGTCCCTTAGAATTTGGTGTCCTAGTATAACAATGCAAAAAAGCTACCATGTTTAGCACTCAGAATAGTTGAGATACAAAAAAAAATTAAGTGTTGCGTTTAACTACCCGTATAATTTATAGTTTTAAAATGGACATAATTAAATTAAAGTAATAAAAATAAAATCCTATTTCAATATTATTCCACGAAATTCTGTGAACTCAAAACAGTTTAGTTGACCGCAAAGCATTGTTGAAAACATGAGATCGTTGAAATGCTCGTTGCTCGTAGCCTAGCCATATTGCACGCTTTTTAAATGTTTCTAATTTTCTTCCATTAAAACTATTAACAAAGACAAATAGTGTCTTCAAACAACATTTTGAATAAAAGTAAAAAAATACTTAATCGACTTTAAAACTGTTTTTCATGCAAATATACGATTTTACTTTACCTATTTATATATATCTTATAAATTAATAATCGCAACTGCAACAGCTGTTAAACAAATAGACATTCAACTAGCTTAATTTGGTCGCAACACCAAGTTTTATATTTATAAGTTTGCACACTACGGAAACATTATAAACTAATTATACAAATAACCGATAAGGAAAAATTACGTTAAGTGCTTTGTATACGAGTAGTTTCAAGTACAATGCGTTTGCATGCCACAGCAATATTAGTATAAGACCAATAAAATACACTTATGTGTATAGTGGCGGAATTAGAGAATTCATACCCAGTCAGTCCAGTGAGTTTCGTTAGAAGCTAATATTTAAGACCAGAGCTTGATTGCGGTTAAGGTATGAGAATACAGCACCAGTATAAAACAACGATAGCACTTTTTAGGGCTATCGTTATATCTTTGTATAACCTTCACATAACCGAAATAATTTCGGTAACGAAAAGTGAAGGTGCAAGCCTCTCGGCGGATAGTAACAAGAAATTCTAAAAATCTAATGGGATACTAAGGTAATTTAATCGTAAGGAAAAGAAAACGTGTGTAGGAAGCTAGGAGGTGGGGGTAAAATTAAGGGCACAACATTGTCCTTGGTGTTATGGTTAACTTATGGTAAACTATAAACATTAGAACATAATATTACAATCGAATTAGTGTGGCTTTTAAGTATAAAGTATACAGGTCTTATAGCATAAAGTAAATAGTATCCTATATATATAATGTATATTTTCGGTATCAACAAAATTGTTTATCGTTATATTAAGATATCGCGATAAAAAATTATGACGTCAAACCTTTAACTGTTAACACCCATTATTATTTGGTTATGCAAGCCCTATTTCAGACTAATTATTTAAAATGTTAAAAACACGTTTCATGTGTGGCAGAGCCACGCTGCAGCTATGTTATAGTTGTAGCACGAACGGGGCGGCTCGACCGGGGAAGGACAACGCTCTTACACAAAACATTTACATATTAAGAAATATTTAAAATATATTTAGCGTTAAATAATAGCTTAATGCTGTTGTATTTCGTTTGTTAAGTGAAGAAAATTGGAAATTATTTTTAATGGAAACGAGGCATTTCACCTTACCGCCTAATATAACGCCTACTGACACAAGAATCACAGTGTAATCTGGCAGTGTTTTTCAAAAGGTACGTCTCCACAATGTTTTCTTAGTGATATAGCTATGCTCACTGATCATAAAATAATAGGGGTCTTATAGAACCCCAATAGGCAGATGTTTTAATCATAGAATACTATTAATGGTTTTAATAGAATAAGGTTGACAAACGAGCGCAAAGTCGATCTGTGTGCCTAGTGCGAGTAGTTAACTTTCTCGGTATCGAACGCGTAAAAAATCTCGCACTAGGCACACTGATGAGGTAAGTGAATGTTGGGATCTATGTTAACCTACATTTATCCTTGACTAAAAGTCACAATTATATGCGGAGTCACCCCTGAGAACTAAAATAGAATGTACTCGTTAATCTATGGCCTCGTTAACAATAAAATGTGTCTCTGGTTCTCTACACCCAACGAAGCAGAATTCAGTATTTATACGAAACAAAGCAGTATTAATCTGCCATTTTACGCTAATAATATGCGAGGACGTGGTTTTTCTACGAGTTATTGGTGGATCATTATGGGTTTTATAAATAACCTAACGTTTTAATTATGATACATCGGATAACGTTATCATAACTATCTATTTTCAATTTTACATGAACCTAACAATACTCACTGTCACTGTCACTGTCACGGGTCACTGTAGAAGCGTGCTCGTCGCGACCCCTGCCAGCCCTTTTCAGGGCTGCAATTCTACTTAGCTGCGCACCCATGTCAACGAGGGTTAGGGCGTCCCCCCAAGGCGACGCACACCAGCTCGTCCCCGTTGGTGTGGAATGCAGCGTGCAAAGCGGCGATGGGGACCGCCACCCGTCACGCACAGCCCGACACGGCGGAAGGTGGAGGACAGAGTGCAGAGTTGGCACGTGGAATGTTAGAGGAGGCATGAGAAATAAGACGAATGAGTTGATCGAAATAATGAAAGAAAGAGAATTAGATGTCGTGTGTATGTCGGAGACCAAACGGAAGGGCAGTGGTACTGAAGAGCTCCCTGGCGGGGCGTTAGCTCTATGGTCCGGAGTCCCGGAGAGCGAGAGCGCCCGCCAGGGAGTGGGGGTGCTGCTGTCGTCTCAGTTGGTCGATGTTATGACTGAATATAAGGTTGTGAACTCAAGACTTCTCTGGGTTCGCTTTAAATTGGGGCTGACGAAGTTATTCCTTTTGGCTGTTTATGCGCCGGTAGCTTCGTCGTCTAGGGCTGAGCTGGAGGAGTTTTGGGAGAATGTAAGAGAAGTTCTAGATTTGGCTAGGGGAAACGAAAGAATTGTTGTATGTGGTGATTTGAATGGATGGGTTAGTACCGCTCGACCAGGGTACGAGTCGGTGCTTGTAAAGTTTGGCGATAAAAGGGTTAATGATGCTGGCAAGCTTATACTGGCGGTATGCAAGGAAAAGGGTCTTCTTGTGACAAACACTATGTTTAATCACAAGAAAATCCATATGTATACTAGAGAAAGTAAGAATGAGAGAAGTATGATCGATTTGTTCCTGGTGGATGACCGACTGCGAAAACAGGTGATGGATACGCGAGTGTTCAGGGGTGCTGACCTGGGAACGGATCACTATCTAGTGATTACTAGATTTAGGGGTCTGTTCGCGGGTTGGCGCTACCGGACGGCAGTAACAGAACTACAGTCGGTCTGTCGCATCCGAAGCTGGAAGCTTCAGGAAGCGGATACTAGGGACAAATATCATGCGAGGATAGCCGAAAAGCTTGACAACATCGATGGCAGAAAAGAATGTGTTGAAAGAACGTGGCAGAACCTTAGGGATGGAATGGTAAGTGCAGCGGAAGAAGTGTGTGGAACGATTAAAAGAGGCAGTAGTAAAAGAAGAGATGCATGGTGGAATGATGAAGTGAAAGAAGCTGTAAAGAAGAAGAAGAAAGCATGGTTAGACTACTTGGCCTCTAGTAATGATAAGGATATGACATAAAAGATGAAAGAAAGATATAAGCTGCAGAAAGTTCACACGAAAGCATTGATTGAGGAAGTGCGTGAAAGGTGTAGAATGGAAGCGGACAAAAGGTTGTCGCACAACTTTAAGGAGAACTCCAAACTCTTCTGGAAAGAGGTTGGAAGGACCCGAAGTGGTGCGACGGCCTTAAGAATGAACAAAGTGCTTTCGAGAACTAATGACGTCCTCTCAGAAAAATCGGACGTCATGCAGCGATGGAGCGAATTTTATAGAGAAATGTATGCGTGTGATGATCTTAGTGAGGGATCCGGGGATGACGCCGAGACTGGTACGCCAGACCCGGACCTCGATGACACTGAGGTCATCAGTATGAAAGAGATTGAACGTGCGATTCGAAGTTTGAAATGTGGTAAGGCTGCGGGACTAGACAGAGTTACTGCTGAAATGGTCAAGTATGGTGGGCCTCGCGTCTGGGACAGCTTTCATCTGCTGTGCAATTTGTGCTGGCGGACGGGGGATGTCCCGGATGATTGGCGATCCGCAGTCATTGTGCCTTTATATAAAGGTAAAGGTTCACATTTTGACTGCGGGTGCTATCGGGCGATCAGCTTGACCAGTTTAGCAAGTAAAGTTTACTCGAAGGTTTTGACACGTAGGATGCAAGAGAAATCGGAAAGATTTCTATGGAAGGCACAATGCGGATTTAGACCTGGAAGAGGATGCACGGATCAAATGTTTTCTCTCCGCATGATCACGGAAAAGCTTCTGGCTGCTAACCAGAGGATTTTCTGTGCTTTTGTGGATCTTGAGAAAGCATTTCATAAGGTTGTAAGGAAGAAAATGTGGGAACTGTTGCCGGGGTATGGTGTGGATGGTCGATTGCTAAGGGCTGTGCAGTCCCTTTACTGTGACTGTAAAGCCTGTGTGCGGGTAGGGCATGACGTGTCACCCATGTTTAGCGTCCAAACGGGCGTAAAACAGGGTTGTGTCATGTCTTCCTGGCTGTTCATACTGTATCTCGACAGCTGTTTACAGAAGCTGAAAGATAGCTGTTTGGGTGTGAAATTGGGTGACATTAAAGTAAATTGTCTGCTGTATGCTGATGATGCAGTGCTTATTGCACCATCAGAGGCAGAACTGCAGGCATTAGTCACGTGTATGAAAGAGGAATGTAAAATTAAAGGTCTCCGCTTGAATGCTAATAAAACTAAGGTTCTGGTATTTGAAAGGGACGAAGAGAGAACGAAGTGTGAAATATGGGTAAATCAGGAATGTCTAGAACAGGTAAATGAAATTGTATACTTGGGGTGTGCTTTTAGCCGGGATGGAAGATGTGATTTAGATGTGGACAGGCGTGTCGCTGCCGGGAACAAAGTCAATGGTGCCCTGACTGCGTTAGTCAAAAGACAAGGCGTAGTGAAGAGTGCACGCCTTGCAATACATAACGCAGTGTTGGTACCGACTTTGTTTTATGGCAGCGAAACCTGGGTATGCCAGAAGAAGCATAAAAGCAACTTGAATGCAGTGGAGATGCGATCTCTTCGTAAAATGTGCGGCGTCACCATGGCTGACCGAAAGCGAAACGAAGAGATTCGCAATATGGCAGGTTTGAAAGGTGACCTTATCACAAAAATTGATAAGGGCGTGCTTCGATGGTATGGGCACGTTGAGAGAATGAGTGAAGACCGAATGGTGAAGAAAATATATAGCGCGAAAGTTAATATTAAAAGGTGTCGAGGTAGACCGAGACTAACTTTCGAAGACCATGTGAACAAATTGCTCGAAGAGGGGAGGGTCAAGAGTACTCGGATACCTAGACGTGCATGTATGAAGAAGATAATGAATCTGAAAGAAGCGAAAGAGGTATGTAAGGATCGTGACACTTGGCGATCTGTTCTCTCTGGCTACCCCGTCAGGGATTGTGCGTGACGATAAATAAAATAAATAAATAAAAAATAAACAATACTTAGTTATAGAACAGTTGCCACCACAACTATTTTCGTTTCGTGATATAAACTGTTAAGACTTTAATACTACTTTAGTTGCTGCTATGAACTTTCCTTCGTACTTTCTCCAGTTTTAACTGGATGAATTAATCAAGTATACTTAACAGTTTATTTAATGTACATAATTTTTCTTTATATGTACAAAATCAGCTAGCAATTTACAATACTTTACAAATGTACATTCATTCGAAATATGTTGCTGATGATGGTATTGAGAATAAACTTAGATAATATCACGTTCCGGCTCATTCAAGAGAACACAGCGTTGCAAATCGATAAAATAAAAAAGAAGTTTTCATAATTGTCTAAACATTATATTGTTCACAGCTTCCCCGGTGGAGTCAGTAAGTTGACAACCATAATATAACTGCAAAATGGCTCTATCGTGATATGAGTTTTATTGGAACAAAGTTTCTTATATCTGACTCTATCTACGTTTTAATTTTTGGAACGAAGTTCCTTATCGCATGGTACGAATTTGGCGGATGGGGGTTAGGCGAGAAAAATAGTTAAGATTTTTCCGTCGCGACCTCCGTTATATAGTGCGAGCGAGATAGAATAATATACATCTCCCACGCACTCTTTCTTATCTTGCCATGACTGTCTCGTTAGTCTTGTGGTTGTAGTAGTGTGACTGCTGATCATGAGGTCGCGGGTTCGAATCCCGAGTCGGGCCAAAAAATTCAGTTATTGACTTTTTCCATCAACAAATTTTCAGGAGCTGCCCGGAGTCATGAAGTTGGCGGAACCTCACCTCCGTGTCTCGGAAAGCACGTTAAGCCGTTGGTCCTGCGCCTGATCTCTCTCCGGCCGTGTCGGTTTACCGTCCCATCGGACTATGAGAGTGAGGGAATAGAGAGTGCACCTGTGCTTGCACATACACTTGGGCACTATAAACCTGTCCTGTGCAGATGGCTAGTCTCCGTTGAGTCTGCCCGCCGTGACCGAAATTCGGTCTGAAGGACATTATTATTATTATTATTGTTACGGCCCTCAGTTGCCCCGACAGAAGTCGACAGTACTAGGGCCCATCAGTAGCACACTCGACGGGCACCCAGAGGGTTCGGGCCCAAATGGCCTATTGATAATTATTATAGAATGGTTGGATAAGCAAACACAAACTTACCGAGTTTCGGAGGTAGGGTCGACCTTAAGGTACCGTCAAGGGCAAGTAAGTGGTATGTAAGTGGTGTGAGATAGGTGTGCAAATATAACCTGACATCACCGATGTAATCGGCCAGCAGACCCACATGCGCTGCTCTTCTCCAAAATGTTCGATCACTCCAGTGGGCGTTCACTTTTATCCGAACTCAAGTCTAAAGTCACTTAGCACAACATTATAATCGAAGACGAACGCGACCTTCTCTCGGGCCACAAAGTTTTAGCGTTCCACCCGACAAAGCAAAATTCCTTCGTACGATATTAAAATGGCACACAAGCAACTCGTCGACGCAAATTAACGGCATTCGAAGTTCATCTCATCTCACTCAAAGTTCAATGAAGCCTCGTTGTCACGTAAACACACGAAATAAGACAACGCAATCAGAGGCGGTTTAACGCGACCTAACGTTCCGAGCGTAAGTTCCAAATGACTAACCGACACGGCCGTCGCGCACAATTCATTCTTCCAGACTGTTTGTGAGGGCGCGGCCGCCGCGTGCAAAACGAGTACGGCCGACCCAAGCCGTCAAATCGGTTTTAAATGCAAGTTTTAAATGTTTAAGATTAAGCCTAAACAAACCTCCGTCCCGGACATAAGGACTTATGTCCGCGAGTAAATTGGCAAACGGGATAGGGTCGCGACGGCACGTTGCAAGATCGAATCTCCAACCAAAAACTCGGCCGCCCTAGGCACCCCATCCGATCCATACAACAACTTAACAATGCGCCCACGGCGCCAATACAAAGGCAAAGCGTTGGGTTCTTTAACTAACACAAGGTCTCCAACCCGAGGTGGATCCGTCTTGTCAGACCACTTAACGCGCTGCTGCAATAGATGTAGGTACTCCAGAGACCATCGGTGCCAAAAACTCTGAGTCTTCTGTTGCAGCAGGTCAAATCTGCTAAACCGCGAAGAGTTTATCTCCCTAAAGGGGTACTCGAGCAGGGCTTTAAGCGGCTGGCCAATCAGGAAGTGACCCAGGGTTAGAACCTGCAAATCATTTGGATCGGACGAGAGGGCATAGAGGGGCCGAGAGTTGAGTACCGCCTCAATTTTACAGAATACAGTAGCAAGCTCCTCAAATGTCAAAATAGTTTCGCCAATAACGCGACGGAGATGCGTTTTTGCAACCTTAACCACCGCCTCAAAAATACCGCCCCAGTGTGGGCAAGCTGGAGGGTCGAATTTCCACTGGATGCCCTTCTTGGACATCGCAGTACCTAAATAAGTCCTGTTGCTGAACAGAAATTCGACGACCTCTTTCAAATATCTATCCGTACCCTTATAATTCGTTCCCGAATCAGACCGGATCAGGTCCGGCAAACCGCGACGCAACACGAAGTGGCCCAGCGTGACCACAAAGGCTTCCGTGATGAGGGCACTTACAAGTTCTAAGTGAACGGCCTTAGTGGCGAGGCACACGAAAACGCACAGATAGGCCTTATGTGAACGCGCGTTACGAAGGTTGGAGGACTTGACGAGGAAGGGGCCAGCAAAGTCTGTTTCGATTCCAGCGAATTATCGGATGGCCCTGACGCGGTCGGGTGGTAAGTCACCCAACATAGGCTGCGATATGGTGGCCTTCAGTTTATAACATGGTGTGCACTTAAAGATGACGCTCCGAATGGTGCGTTGGCCAGCCAAAATCCAAAACTCCCGCTGCAAGATAGCCGAAAGAGCGTTACACCCAGCGTGGTCATTCTTTACATGATAGTGAGTTACCAGCAACCGAACAAAGGCGCCGTCCTTGGGGAGCAGTAACGGGTATCGAGCCCCGTACGGCAGTTGAGAATTTTTCAAACGTCCGCCAACGCGCAGCATCCCAGCGTCATCCAGGAAAAGGTTGAGACGGGCCAGAGCGCCCTTGACAACGGAGCCCCGCTTCAAGGTTTCAATCACGTGTTAAAAATGCTCCGCTCGCACCACAGCGGGTGGTCAACCAAAGAGGGGCATCCCCTGGGACATGTCTCCAGTTTAGGGACGTCCCAGAATTCTGGATTTAACACACGTGCGTGTTCGCCACAAAGACCTCAAGATTGTGAGGTGCAGCTCTGAGCCAAAAAAGTACTATCTCACTGTCCGAACAAGCGTAGACGTCCATAATGTCGATTACAGACTTCAAACACGAGTGAACGTGGTTAAGGAGTCGCGTGAGAAGAGCGTCTCCGGACAGTTCCAATTTAGGGATAGTTAAGCGGGACCTAATGGGAGCAACCTTGCTTTTAAAAAATGAAATGCCTACGCATACCCGCCTCGCGGGAGCAAGGACGGGTTATGTCGGTATATCTCACACCTACTAAAACCCCATGGTGTTCCACCTTCGCCGCATATTGGCAGGGCCACGGGAACGCTTTCGCACACATCCGCGGCTCCACCAGCGCCGGCCACCCTATGGCAGCCCCTTCTCTAGAAGGACCTCTCCTCCCCACTCTCCCTCAGGCAAGACGAACCAGGAACACAAGGCACGCCCTCCTCCACGGCCTCCAACTCCAACTGCGTATCGGACCCCCCCACCCTCCCAGTCTGATACGCGGAGGTCACGGGGCCAGGAAAATCGAGTGCTTTCCCGACCCCAGCGGCGGATCTGGTCTCGGGCTCCGCCGCAAACCAAGTTTCGGCCGCGGACGGTAGGGAGAGCGGCGCCTCGCAATACCGACACTCCTTTCCCCCTGCGGCTCCACCACCACCGCATCAATGGGGCGGCCCCGTCTGAGTCGCGGAGGATAGGGCGAGAGGCGCATCGCCATACCACATAGAGAAAGAGAAGAAACATAGTAACGACATTTTTGTTCCTGAAGACTGGAATAATGTTATTTCAAATGTCAAAAAAAGAGTGCAAAATTTTTGATTATGAAGATGATGATTGAAGACTTCAAAAGCACTAAAAACTAGAAGGAATATCTTGAAAAAGTATCTCTAGAAATTATTTTAAATTTGGGTAAAAAAATTGAACATACTCGTACCTCACGCAGTTGTAGCCCGTTACTCCAGACCTCTCAAAAGAAACAGACGTCTAGATTCATGTAGTGTCCAGATTAGATAATGTTAGAGAAAATACTTACTTATTAAAATGATACCCCAATTTAAAGTATCATGGTCTGAAAATTCATGATCATTCAATACAGCCTAGCAAAAGACCACTTCTGTACAGAGGCCTCCCACACAAATTGCCTCTTAAGTAGAGGCTATAGTTGCCACGCTTGGCAAGCGGCACTTAATAGTAAGATTTGACGGCTCCGTAGCGCAGTGGCTTAGCAATGAGTTGCTGCGCTGGGGGGCGCGGGTTCAAATCCCGCACGAAACAAGTCTTTGTATGGCCTACAAATAATAGTTCCGGGTCTGGATATTTGTCCATGTGCAATTTGTGTTTGTAAACTGCCTCCACGATACATGAGAAAATCCTAGTGTGGGGATAACGTTTTTTGAATAAAGTAAAAGAAAAAAAAGATGCTGCTGTCCATCTTCTGTTTCAGTTTCACTCTGTCGCCTCTTACGACCCCCACGAGATGATATGGGATATTGAACATTCTTGCACCATCACTGAATGATGCAACATTCTAATCAATGCAACATTTAATTGTTTCTTAAACATATTTAGAAAGTCCCTCATAGATTTCTGACAATGAGACGCTGTTTGTTAAAATAGCAATGCAGATATTATGACTGTCCTGTCCGGACTAACGAGTTCACCGGATTAGGTGAGATCAGGGCTTCCGACACTGCATTGTACTGTACTTTACATGCAGTCTCGGAAGTTATTTTTATTACTTCCCTAGCTAATTTTATTTTACTTTTTCTAATTTATTACGTTCGCTTGTAGTGTAAGCTGATTTTTCTCGTATAATTGCCATAATCCAATTCCCGTTGACAACCTTCTCGTGATATATAATTTAAAGACCTGTACATGTAAAAAAAAGACCTGTACAAATAAACAGCAAAATTCATTGCTAACACTGGATATCGTATGAAATCAACACAATATTGTAATTAAATTTTGCACTTTTGCAGTACAATTGTTTTAACGTAATACAAACTAGGTGAAATAACAGGTTGGTACTCCCATCTAACCTATTTCTGTAGCCAAACACCGGTAATTTTCCTACTACTTACTTCACCGTTTGCTCTAAATGACAAGACAGCCTAATAATACAAGTAAACTAAAGGACATTCCATCTTACTCCTGAGGGGTGTAAACACATCTGTCGACATCCTTGTTTAATGTTGGTTATAGTTTTCTATATGTTGCAGAACTTGTCACAAGCAACAACACAGCTCCTCAACATGAAGTATATACACAAATCAAAATAATCGATGGTATTACTGTAACATAATTAAATTTATTACTGAAATTGGCACAGCTTTTGCAATAATGCACCTAATGACGCGTATCATGAAATTCGTTTGCATTTAATCAATAGATTTAAATTTTTTTGAAACTTTTCTAATTCAATAACTTGTAATTCAAGGTAATCCTATATATAAATTTGGAGAAAACATTCTATTAAAGTTGACAAAAATATGGACTGACGTTTCTAATGTAACTATTTAGATGAAATTGAGATTATGGTATTCCTTAGTTTACTGAAGTCAGGATTTTAATTGTTCTATTCACTGTGTCTTAGCGCAGTCTCCAAATGTGAAATTATTTTATTACTTTTTATTATTGAAATAGGCTTTGAGTTTTCATTAAAAGTTAATTTTTTCAAGTCTCATAAAATTGAACCGGCAGTTTTGTAACCACAGACACGATTCCCATGCTTGGTGTCATTTTAGGTTTTTTTATAGGATAAGGGTGTCAAACGAGCACACAGTCCACCTGATGGTAAGTGGTTGCTATTCTCTATTACAATTCAAAATGTAGTTGCATCGTCACCCGTGAGGATTAAGATGGAATGACTCATTTCCAGTAAAAAGGGCCTCCGGCCACCTGCACTCACCAAGCGAAACGCAGAGGTAAACCTCTACTTCACACTGTTATTCTGTGAGGTCGTGGTACCACCCCGGTTCGAGCCGGCCCATCCGTGCGACGGTAAACGCTGCCGCGTGGCTTTACCACTGTTAAAAACGTTCAACGTTCGTGGATAGACTATTACCATCAGCCGGGCTGTCCGTATCATAACAACAAATTGCAACGTGTGTATCCTGTATGTGGACGAGAAATAGGATTTCGTTATGAAAATAATATTGAATTTTGCAAGAGTGCGAATGAGTAAACAGACCTTCCTTAGAAGTTCTTTGAGTAAAGCTGAAAACTCAACAAAATCCATCAAATATTTTTGAAGTCAAAATAATATACTTTTAAAGACTCTTGATAACTCAGGGGCCAAGGGTTTGCTGTGAATTTCGTGTGTGGCTGAGGCATAAAACTCCTCGAGGACATGTGAAGTCCGTAAACACGCGCTGGACCAGTGTAGCGAACTAAATACTCCATTACCCGCTCAGAAGCTTACTTTTAACAGTGGTAGAGCCACGCGGCAGCTTTTGCTGTCGCACGGATGGGACGGCTCGAACCGGGGTGGTACCACGACCTCACAGAATACCAGCGTGAAGTAGAGGTTTACCTCTGCGTTTCGCTTGGTGAGTGCAGGTGGCCGGAGGCCCTTTTTACTGGAAATGAGGCATTCCATCTTAGTCCTCACGGGTGGCAACACATCTGCATTTTGATTCGCAAACGAGGATAGATGTAGATGTCTATGGGCCGCAGCAACCACTTACCATCAGGTGGACTGTGTGCTCGTTTGTCCCCCTTATCATATAAAAAAAAAGAGGAAGCCAATGTCCAGCAGTGAGATGTATGAGTAGATATAGATGGGGAAGATTACGAGGTTGTTACTTTACTTTTTCTAGCGAGTACATAGACAGACAATGATACAATAAATAGTGTAAAGCAAATTCGTTTATCATCTGTATAAACGAATTTGCTTTACACTATTTATTGTATCATTCAAAAATAGTAATATTAAATCATCCAACACCAAATTTTTGCCTGAACCATGGCGTACTCATTTTAACCATAAACAGTACCTCGATACTACGGACAACGCAAAACTTATATATCAAAACAAAACAGCCTTATAATGTACATGACAATATTTTGCGTGATGACAAACTTGTTCACATTCCTTTCATGTAGTGCCGATTTACCGCATCGACGCCGATTGTCAGCGTAACTCGGGCGAAAAATCCATTCGTTGAAGGGTTGCACGATTAGTGTAGAGACGAAATAAGAATTTTATAAAAGCTTATATTACATTTATTATTATGTTAAAATTATTTATTACGGCAGTATAAAAAAATAAGATTCTGTAGATTATATAAAAATATTGTTTCACTTCATCGTATGTATTCCTATACCATCCATCAGGATTACGATAAAACTTTGGTATGTTGGTGTGCGCGAAAAACGACTATCTCTTTGTTTATTTACTATAAAATTTATCCGGTTAAATGGATATTTCAGAACGGATACACGAACATATACGGATGTATATGTTCGTGTATTCATTCTAAAATATCCAGATGATCTAAATCTGTCCTTTTTAATTAATTATTCACTATCCCAAAGCCGAATATTTACTAGGTATATAATGAAGATGCCTTGTAATTAGTACAAATAACGAGTACAATGCGCGATTGACCTTTTTGTCTTAACTGAGCTAGTTTTACGACTCATTCACTACTACATAAATGTCGCTACTAGCTACATCTATTGAGATGTAGGTCAATACTTCGAATTCCTTTAGTCGACTGCGAGCAGGTGAAAAGACTAGATCTTTGTTTTGTAAACGGCTAACGTTGTTCCTGATAATCTACTGATTATGTGTGATGTGACTAAGAAAACGCTGTTATTATTTATGTGCACACTTTGCTAACATACTTGGTTTGAAGTTTATTTCGTAATTGTGTAAAAACAGTAAAGGTCGTAAATGAAAATACAACCCTCTTGCAAGCGCGCCCGCACGATCTACAGCTAGAATACAATTTTAGTTCTAAAATTCAGGTCTAATAGTATTCATAAAAGTCTTTGGGTGGAAGAAACATTATATTTTTACTAAGGTAAAATAAAAACTTAAAATTTTAAAAGTAAATTTATTATTATATATGTTTTGAAAAACTAAAACATCATCATCATCATCATTACAGCCCTTCACAAGTCCACTGCTAAACATAAGCCTTCCCCAAGGATAGTCACAAACCACGGTCCTATGTCACATGCATCCAGCGACTTCCTGCATGTAGTCACGACTTACCAGGTCGTTACTCCCTCTAGTGAGCGGTTGCCCTATACTTCGCCTATAGTACGAGGCTGCCACTTAAGAACGCTTGCTTGGGAGGCTGGAAGTCGTCGAGTGTGCGAGCGACAAGATTCGTTATGACTCGTAAACAGTTCGTAGACTTGGCTCAAAAGCGAAATCGGTCTGTAGTTCTTCAATAGAGCGTTATCGCCTTTCTCAAAAAACAAGACCACCGCACTTTTGCTCCACGCCTCCGGTATAGTATCACCATGGTGGATGCAATTGAAGAGCTTCTGAAGGATTTCAAGTACCGGTTTTCCACCCACTTTCAGAAGATACGCTGCAATATCATCCTCGCCCGTGTCGTTTTTAAGGTCCTGGAGAGCCATTCCAATCTTGCTCAGACTGAAGGTATTCCGAACTTCATCAATCAACGGAAAAAATATATCAACTAAAAATTACTAAATAATTTATAAATTATATCGAACACTCTTTATTTAAATTATCTAGTATACTCTACATTTATTGTTTTACTACCGACATGCATCCTTCCATTAACGTGGAAATAATCGCTAGCATGTTAAGGAAATGTAAACATTTTAACATGACTTTTTCAAATAAAGAGAAAACTGACTGTCTGAACGAAAACCATGACTAACAAGTGAACGATGTTTTAAATATTTTAAGCGAATCGTCTGTTACTATTGATGACTATCACTTACTTAAAATAAACATTAACTAACTTCACATCTCTGTCTATTCGCATTAAATAAAAGGAGAAAGAGCAACTTTAAGTATTTCTTAACAAGATGTCGATTTTTATGAGTGAAGCCGTAAGTTTTTAGGGTTGCTTTTATTACGTTTTGAACCTATAGATATCGTGTGCTCTTTTTTGGGTAAAAACACAGGTAACTGCGGGTCCTAAACTAAGCGCAGCTTGTATCTCAGGCACAGAGTAAAGAAGACCAGAGGGGAGACTTTCTAACAACGTCGAAAATCTATACCTATTCTGATAGGGTTATCACCTGATGCATATGAAAATTTTAAGGAAAAAAAAATATATTGTATAAAATAACATGTGTATTCATTGTAACTTAAGTTTATATAATAACATGTCTGTTATTTGTAATTAAAATTGAAACGGCAAAAAATGTATATTTTGTTTATTTTCATGCTTAGCTTCACATTACATATCTATATTTCTATCAATATCATTTTCGTAAGACAACGTATTCATGAGTTCAAAATATCAGGTGGTGTTAGTAATGACTGTGATGATGGTAGTGCCAGTGGCGGTCCACTATCCACCACCACCAACAATGATACTATCAGCACCACCACAATCACTTACAACATTACCAGCACGTACAGCACCACCATCTATCGCTACCAACACCGCACAATCAGCACCACCGTCCACCATCACCATCACCAGCACTACTACCACTAACACTAACTGCACCACTCTCTGGCTATTGTATTATTTTCTCTCAAATTTTTCATACATACTGTACAACTTAGGTATTTAGCTTATACGAACACTAACTATCTAATATAAATATATACTTATAAATCTATAATGTCTTATTTTATAGTACACAATCTTTAAACTTAGCTCTTATTGTAAAAAAAAAAATAGATTTAATGATCTATAAAATCACGAAATATTATTCGTCTATTTATTTCAATGCGCGTGAACATGAAGCAAATATAAAAAGGAGACGGCATAAGCAACTGTGCACTGTGATTCTAAGTAGGTCCTGACGTCATCATAGTGGGCGTGGCTTTAGTTAGTATACTGTCCTCACTCGTCCTGTGCGCTTATGTGTTGAAAATCGCAAATCGGTGTATTTTCGTAGTATTAAGAAGAAAAGGATGAAGTGTTGTGTTTATCGTGTAAAAACTACTTAGATAGACGCTCTGATGTTATGGATGGCATCACATTTCATTTGTAAGAAATTTTACACCTAATTTATTAAAATAGTTCTAGAAAATTCTCTTTGCGTCAGCTTTCAAATTAAATAAAATATATTCGACACTAGATGGCTACACTTTGTGTCATATGAACTAAAAATATAAAGGTACGTAGAGCTCAGTATTGGTAAAATAATCATACGAAGGTGCTGAAATTTGTTTTGCATTCATACATAAAGAAATTTTAATCGCCATATTATTATTTTTATAGATTATAATCATTTTGTGTACAGGCCGCCATCTACCGTCAAGGAAGCTAAACTACATTGTAACATCGATTTGGAACGATTCGAGTAGTTTTACTATTTATCGGTAGATGTAGAAAGTGTAAAGTGGGCGGGGCTTTGCATCCCCTCACCCCGCAAATTGTCACGCGCTGTTACATAGTGAAATTTTATAAGAACGTCTCCTCTTTTTATTTCCCTCATGCGCGTGACCAACAGCCCTTTCATTCACACTCTGACTGAGCCGGCGCAAACCGGTTTGTACCCTGACGGAGCGTCGATAAACCTGTCGGTGAGAGCTCACACACACATCGCTGGGCTATGTGTGGGTGTACCCGTAGCGAGACGTTTGTATGTAGCTTCCCCTCTGGTCGGTTTCTTTACTCATGTGTTTCAGGACCCTGGCATGCGATATTACAAAATGGTTTGTCACTGGACAACATTTACTTAAAGATATACTATACGGTAGTTTTAACATAACATCATTGATATCGGAGGTTAAAAGTAATGTTTCTAATTCAAATAATATGGTGGTATTATTTCACTACATAATTAAAATTAAAAAATAGTTATAGCCCTTGTAGATAACTCTGTAATAGTTGAAATAAGAATGAGTACGATCGAGTACAGTTTGTGAGTGAGTGAGTATGAGTGTGTGTGTGTGCGTGCGTGCGTGCGTGTGTGCGTGTGTGTGTGCGCGCGTGTGTGTGTGTGTGTGTGTGTGTGTGTGTGTGTGTGTGTGTGCATTCCGGAGACATGTCGGAAGTCGATGAATGTAGGTGACTCATGAGCGTGTTTTGTCACATTTTTTGTGTGAATTAGGTTATGTATAGCACTGTGACAATAAGATATATATAGATAGATATATAATAAAGAATAAACTTGTGAGGAGCTGTAATAGTTATAGATTATTGTGATACAAAGTAGTCAGCAGTGTACCCCTTGCAACCTCAGACCAACAAAGTCAGATAGACGGAGCGCTGTGTAAGGCTTTTTTACTGGAAACGATGCATTCCATCTTTGTCCTCAGGTGTCCATCAACACATCTGCATTTTGCTTGGGTTAATCGAGGATAGATGTAACACACGAGTCACAGAATCCACTTATCATAAAGTGGAATGTGTGCTCGTTTGTCACTCTATTCTATAAAGAAAATATAACCTATAAGAGAAAAACGCAGCAGCACTGCAGAACCCTACCTTTTAAATGTGGCGGTGACAGGGACAAACTATCTCTATGTAAAACAAAATATGCTAGGTATAAATAATAATGTTTCATATGCGCACAAATATATGTTTTGTTTCAATGCCTTTATTGTAATACGAATGCCTTTATTGTAATCACTACTTCTTTTTAATAGAAAAAAATAAAACACAACAACCAAAGCGACAACGCTCTGCTCCTTCTTTGTTTGGAAAGCGCAAACACTAACCCGATTATAAATTAATAGGAAGCAAGCTTGCGTGCTACCAACAGTAACGTGTGGTCTGTTAGTAGCTCTAATAGCTATTATCTTGTTATAATTTCGCGATGTTGGAAGTTAAATAAAATTTAAAATATTTTTTATAGAAAATAATTATAAAATAATATAAGAGTTTAATTACTACAACAACGCAATTTTACCATGTACTCTGATCATATCTTAGCAATGAGTGCAGCGCTAATGGCCGCGGGTTCGAATTCCGCACGGAAAAAGTATTAGTATGGCCTACAAATAATTGTTCCAGTTCTGGATATTTGTCCTTGTGAAATTTATGTATGTAAACTACCTCAAACACAGAGGGTTACATTTTTTTTAACAAAAAGTAACAATACAATACAAATATATACAACCCTAGTGGGAATACTAGGTCATGGTCACAAAATCATGTTACGTTTCAATTAAGTTGAAGTAAAACAACAAATAAAAGTAAAGAATAATAAGAATTTATATATACACTCAGGGTCGGAGGTTAGTTAATATGATTGATTTTGATCTAATTGCCCTCACAAGGATACTCTCCTGCGCTCTGTTTAGTCTGCCTCTTTTCAGTAGGAAGGTACTGCCGTGCATCCAATATTAAATCTTGACAGCTGCCGTTCAGTGAGCTCAGCTGTCTCCCGTCCCTTGTTCACAAAACCAGTCCTTAGGGAGTTCCCAGTACGGGAATCACCTTAAAATTGGTTAAGATTTATATTTTTTACAATAAAATATTTAGAAGAAGTGACTATAAGTACACAAGACTGTGTTAAAGATTTGAGGATAAAGTAAAACAACGACGACGATGTGACACGTCGGTGTCACTCGCAGCTATGACTTCCTGTATATACTTATTATACTCTTTGGCTATGACCGCTGGCTATGACGTTCTCATGCCCCGTTCTCGATTCTCGTTTATGTCTCCTACCCCTCGCACTTCACCCGCGTACACACCGATCGGACAAAACATGAAAACGACGGCGCGCCAATATTTTAGTGATAATTTTTTAATAATTTACAAAATATAAAAATTTAACACTTTACAATCATATTATAATCGGTTCTAAATATGCATTTGACATACAAGAAATTTCGAGAATTGCTACATAAAATACTAAAATCTATTTAAAATATTTTTGAAACGAAAGTCGAAACCACTAGTTTTAGTGAAACATGCACTAAGTTGGCAACATTAGACAACACTCAGTATCAACACGCATCAAAAGCGCCGCATTATATGACAGCATGCCCCCTTCAATATTCGGATACTTAGGTACCGCATTTTGTAAAATACAGCGCGTACGATGCGGCTGCATTGTGAGGTTTTCATGCAAAGAATTCTAAGATGCGGCGCGTACGGCGCGTACAGCGTGTAAGGTGCTGACAAATGTTGTTGTTAAAATGCTGATTTACTTCGTGCTCAGCTGCGATTATGAGGAACATTTTGAGAAAAAACTGGCATGTCGGAGGAATAAAAAGATATTGCGAGGACACATGATATGATATCGATTCAAGAACATCCGCCATCAATAGTCAATACGCCCTGAAGCAGCTAATCGGAATAATTGCTCCATAACCCTCTCAGAAACGAAAGGAGGCCAGTGTCCAGATGTGGAACATAGGCTATAAGTTTTCACACACGAGATGCACACAATGTTCTATAATTTTATATCATAATATTTGTAGCGATCCGCCCCGGCTTCGCACGGGTGATTTCTGGATCTAGACAAAAGCGCAACTTACCGGATCCAATTGTAAATCTAAACCATTCCCGAATCAACTTAATCACACATACAAAATTTCATCAAAATTGGTCCAGCCGTTTAGGAGTTCAGTCACATATATACGGACAGAAGAATTATATATGCCTATTAAGAATATGTAGCTGAAAGAGAAATAAAATAAGAGTGATTTTTTTAAATTATGTATTACAAAAGTTCATCCGATTCTAAGCTATGTTCAGTTAGATATTATAAAATCTATTAGTCAATTCAACCGGAACAGCTCCACAAAGCGAGTAAATAAAAACGTGATAATAAAATGAACTAACCCCATCGGTATATTATTTTATACTTAAGACCTAGGCCTAGTTAAAAAAAAGTTTTCATGTAGCAATTTATATAAAATTGGGTACAAAATTTTTCAAAGTATCCATAGCGTGTCAGTTCTGGTGTTCTAGTAGACGAACAATATCGACCCAACACAAAGACTTGTCTGTTTGAACATGTCAGACTAACAGGTTCCAATCTATTGAATATGCAAGCGGCTGTTTTATAACAGAGTGTAACGCAGTTTTGTAACAGATATTGAGTTTACTTCAATACCTATCACTTAACATAGCCTAATAGGAGATTATTTTAAATATGATGATACATGTATCATGCAGGAATATGTACGTGTCAAGCCAAACTTGATTGTGAATCATACGTAGTATGGTCATTATTTTTAACTATTATAACCCAGTGCTTTATGGTAAGTGGTGATGCAACAGAAAATGGCAAAACGTACAAACTGTACTGACTTAGCATAACAAAGCCAATTCTCTCTTACCTTGAAGACGCCAACATTGTAATCGGATGGAAAGACAGATACTGACAAACTATTCTACTCCTTTTCAAAGAATACTAGTGCTTTTAATACTACTAATACTCCCGTTAACCACTCCAGCTAAGAGATCGAATTGCGGATTTAAACCCACGACTTTTGAGTTGTGATCTTTTATTAGACTACTATTGCCTTTGCTGTAGGAATTATAAGCGTTCAAGCAAACTGCCAGTTAGGAAACTAGCCGAGCATGTGGTTGTACGATGATGTAACGGAGAGGGAATAATTAAGTCATACAATTCCTGCGCGCACTCTCCAAAACGAATAATGTGAACAGCGAAAGGCTGTCTCGAGAATTGTCAAACCACGCACTGTCCGTTTTAACATAAAAAGAAGTGGATTATTCATATACGATCACGTAATATCTACCTAATATAACACGTTATATAATGTAGATATTATGTTATAGAGCAACATTGAAAAGTATTATGGCTGTAACACGATGGACTCGGAACAATTTAGCAGACATATGTCCAAATCTCAAACGCTGCTCTATTTTAAGAAGCCATTAAGTCTCGTGCTGTTTCTATCACTTTAAGTCAAAGTGTAAAACTGCTCCTTCATTTTCGGGATATGTAATATATAGCTCACAGATGTTGATAATGCTATCGGTTGCTAAATAAAAAAATGGTTCTATTTACGTTACTACTTTATTAAATCACAGTTTAGTCTTATCAAGCAACATTTTTGTAAGATTACGATAGATTACAATTACACTCATATATCGTTGCGATTACTTATTTCACATGAACGGACAATAGAATAGTCTAAACAAAATGTATAATAAAAAAATAAGATGAGAGAAATAGAATCTGTTTTCTTTGCAGTCTTTTTTTTTCGAGAGATCCCATAGATCACGCGTCAACCCAATGCAAAACCTAGAGTAAGTACATGTGTTCCCAGGTTAATAATTAAATGTTACTACGTTAGATTACAAAATTGACTGTGACACCACGATATTTAACAATATTTTAAAAAATGAGTAGCGTTTGAATATTTGGCCATAGTTTATTATTTTGGTAGATTCGGTATAATACGCCACCTCTCGTTTATTTTGATAAGATCATTAATTGAAAACTGGCAGCGATCACCGAATGGTTAGCGGCACACTGAACCGTTAAGTTGGAGAGGTCTCGTCTAATAAATCAACGCTCCGACCCCTCGTGCTCTAATCCAAAGTCCCGAAACCTTTTAGCTCGAGTTACAAAACCGTTTTCAGTGCCTAGAAGACTGCAATGAAGTGGACGATATGAATGACAAGCTCGTGGAAACTGTCCATGCGGTCGGAGCTAAGTTCTGCAAGACCCGCCGCAGACGAACACAAAAACTCTCCGATCACACTCTCATGGTTGTTAGACGGGAGATGAAGCTACATTCTTCAACAGATTTGACAGCATACAGGCAACTGAACAGACAGATCTCCAAATGCATGCGGCGGGACTTACGCAACTTCAATACAGCTCGTATTGAAGAAGCGATCGAGTGGAACCAAGGCTCCAAAGTCTTTTGCCAGAGATCTGTCTGCCAGAAAGTGCCAACTGTCAAAGCTGAAGACAGAATGTGGCAGCATCGTTTCTGGGGCACCTGAGATTTTGAGTGAGATTGAGAGGTTCTATGGATAGCTGTACACATCATCGTTGGAGCCGCACGCAAGTGTGAGTAACGATCCAAGAGCGAGTCTTATCCGACATTATTCCGATGATATCCCGGACGTCAGTCTGAGCGAGATTAGAATGGCTCTCCAGCACCTTAAAAATGGCAAGGCTCCAGGCGAGGATGGAATTACAGCGACTTGAAGTCCTTCAGAAGCTCTTTAATTCCGTCCTTCATGGTGGCATTACACCGGAGGCGTGGAGCAGAAGTGCGGTGGTCTTGTTCTTCAAGAAAGGCGACAACGCTCTCTTGAAGAACTACAGACAGATTTCCCTTCTGAGCCGCGTCTACGTGCTGTTTTCGAGAGTCATTACGAATCGTCTCGCGCGCAGACTTGACGACTTTCAGCCTCCCGAACAAGCCGTTTTATGAAAAGGCTTCAGCACCATAGACCACATACATACCCTTCGGCAAATTGTACAGAAGTCCGAGGAGTACAATTTGCCACTATTTCTGGCGTATGTGGACTATGAGAAAGCCTTTGATCCGTCGAAATTTGGGCGGTGCTGCAGTTCCTTCAGCGGTGCCAAGTTGACTGTCGGTATATCGAAGTGTTGAAGTGCTTGTACAGTAGAGCTACGATGGCTATTCGAGTACAGAACCAGAGTACGAAACCTATCCAATTGCAGAGAGGTGTAAGACAGGGTGACGTCGTATCCCCTAAACTCTTCACCGCTGCTTTGGAAGACGTTTTCATGCTTCTGGACTGGAAAGGATACGGTATCAACGTCAATGGCGAGTACATCACTCACCTTCGATTTGCCGACGATATAGTCCTTATGGTAGAATCGCTGGAGGACCTAAGCACTATGCTCAATGACCTCAATAGTGTTTCCCAACGGATAGGTCTTAAGTTAAACATGGAGAAAACAATGATCATGTTTAATGTCCATGTCACACCTCTGCCGGTAGTTGTTGGGAACACTTAGCTCGAAGTTGTTGACGAGTATGTTTACCTGGGACAAATAGTCCGAATAGGTAAGTCCAACTTCGACCGAGAGGTCAATCGACAGATTCAACTCGGTTGGGCAGTGTTCGGGAAATTACGGCCATATAGCTCGAAGAACCGACAACCGATAGGGAAGAAAGGTTCTCGAGTGGCAGCCTTGTACCGGCAGACGAAGTGTTGGGCGTCCCCCCACTAGATGGAGTGACGACCTGGTAAGATATGCAGGAAGTCGATGAATGCAGGTGGCTCAGGACCGTGCTTTGTGGCATTCTTTGGGGGAGGCCTATGTTCAGCAGTGGACTTGTGAAGGGCTGTAATGATGATAATGATAATATGTATATGTTTGGTCTGGCAGACAAGCATTAGAATAGAATAGGTTGTTATATATACTAGCTGACCAGGCAAACGTTGTTCTGCCCTTTCCGACAACCATGTGTCCTAAAAAAATCAGATAATATATATATATATATATATATATATATATATATATATATATATATATATATAATCTAAGGTTGTTACTAAGCTGAAATGGTTATGGGCCAGCCATATAGCTCGAAGAACTGACAACCAATAGAGCAAAAAGATTCTAGAATGGCATCCTCGTAACGGTCCCCCACGAGATGAAGTAACGACTTGGCTAGAGATGCAGAAAATCGATGGATATATGTAGGTGGCTTAGGACCGGGCATTGCGTTCTTTGTAAGAACCCTACATTCAGCTGTTGACTTGTGAAGGTTAATGAAAGTGATCAGAACGCCTACGATTATATTTCAGGCGTTGTTAGTGATCGTGTAACTTCAGAATGACTTGACCGATTGAGTGCTTATTCACGCGATATATTTGTTTCGTAGATATAAAGGTTCATAGCTTTTAACAAATCTAAACTATATTAGCAAAGCTGATACTTTAACTGGAACCGGGAGCGTGGCAAATGGTTAAATCTTTGTTGGAACCTAAATGAATAACCATATATATATATATATATATATCCAGTCAAACTCTGCTGGTAATCACATCTCGCTTAGTCTTTAAAAAGCTACCTATTTAATGAAATTCACGAATTCTTACAGTTTTTCTAGGTTTGTCCACTGTTGAACATACGCCTACCCTATAAGGGGGATATTTGCCATAATTGTCCCGCTTGGCAGGCGAGTTGGTAACCGAATTTTATTATTTTTCTAGTTGCTGATAGGAGGACGCTACTGACCACTCATATGTTTCCGTCTGTCACCTCTCGAGACACCCACGGGGTATATATGGGGTAGTGAATATTCTTCTTACGCCACTAAGTGGTTAACATATAAACATATAACGTATAACAAAAGATTTTTTCTACTTACAGATACCGACTATTTATCTCGCTTCAAGATGGATTATCCTATTATGTATCTTGTACAAGGACAATAGGAAGCATTTCAATAAGTACTTCCTTTTTGTATTTCTGTAACATAAGATTTTATAAACATTTTCATTTAATTTTAGTAATATTACGTTAACAAAAATATATACAAATTATGTACGGCTTAGTAAGCTAAATTAGCAATGGACCAGCCATATAGCTCAAAGAACCGACAACCGAAGGGGAAGGAAAGTTCTTGAGTGACAAATTCGTACTGACAAATGAAGTGGAGAGCAGTGGAGCGACGACCTGGTGATAAAAGCAGAAAGTCGATGAATGCAGATGGCTCAGGAAAATGCTTTGTGGCATTCCTATGTTCAGTAGTTGACTTGTGAAGGGCTGTAACGATGATGTTCATGATGATAATATTTAAATTCCCGAAAACGCTTTTTTTAAACACATTAATTGTGATAAATTTATCATTCAAGCTTACGTTTTACTACAAAAAGTAATTTATAAGTTGTCTCGAGTTTAAACTAGAGCCTGTTTTAATAAAGAAGTCTTGTGGAAAGTATGCTAACTAAAATGTAAAGTGTAGAATTTGAGAGCAAATGTCAGAAATCGTGGAGACTGTTGCGTCGCGGCTAAGGTGCTTCTATCGTGACAAAGACTGCTTTAAGCCCAATACTGTCAATAAACCACGTTTTGTAAACAAAACTGAAAATATTAAGGCGTCTCTTTTATGTTAAAATATTTGCAGAATTTCATTTATTCCTTTTTATCGGCTCTCAATACCCCAGAGCTGAACATGGACATCTCCCGTGATTAGGAGAATTTTGTATTTTATTTGTTTATAGAATAAGGGAGACAAACTAGCACATAGTTCACCTGTTGGGTAAGTGGGTGCTGTGGCCCATAGACTTCTACATTTAACCTCGAATAAGTATTAAAATGTAGATACGTTGCCATAATGAGGATTAATATGGAATGCCTCGTTTCCAGTAAAAAGGTTCAACGGTTCTCTACATTTACCATACGAAACACATCAGCCTTAAGCTGCTATTTTACGCTGGTATTCTGTGAGAACGCGGTCCTACCCTGGTTAATTGCCTTAATCATCGCAATTGGCAGACTGATAAAACCCTTCCGACCGGATCTGGGTTTTTACGTCGTATTAAAACGAAATGGCTGATCCGCCATGTAGCGTATGCCAGCAAGAGCATTCTGGAAATTTCTGGATATTTTATATTCTCTTTTTTTTAAAGGAAAAGGATGACAAACGAGCACACAGTCCACCTGCTGGTAAGTGGTTGCTGCGGCCCATAGACATCTACATCTATCCTCTATTACAAATCAAAATGTACATGCGTTGTCACCCGTGAGGACTAAGATGGAATGCCTCATTTCCAGTAAAAAGGGCCTCCGGCCACCTGCACTCACCAAGCGAAACGCAGAGATAAATCTCTACTTCACGCTGGTTTTCTGTGAGGTCGTGGTACCACCCCGGTTCGAGCCGGCCTATCCGTGCGACAGCAAAAGCTGCCGCGTGGCTCTACCACTGTTTGAAATTCTTTTTTGAAATTTTTAAAAAAATTATTGTTTGAAAAACTTCTTACAATACACACACTAATGGAAACAGGGTGATGAGTTCTAATGTACCGGTTTTTGGTATTGACACTGCTGTGTTTCGTATGGTGAGTGTAGAGAACCGGAGACCCATTTAACTGGAAAAGAGGCAATCCATCTTAGATCTCACGTGTGACGACGCATCTGCATTTTGATTCTTTATTCAGGATAAATTTAGATGTCTATGGGTCACAGCAACCACTTACCATCAGGTGGGCTGTGTGCTCGTTTGTCACCCTATCCTATAAAAAAAACTTTGCAGCCATAATATACCACCACACAGCATGCTAAAACAAACTCTTCTACCAATAGAAACCAAATTCGAATCTCACCAAAAGTGAACATGGTTTTTTATCCTTTCCATATTGTTAAATAAAAACAACATGAACCTAATGATTTCTTATGTTTACGCGAACACTACACATTTAAATAAAACTAATTTTACGGATTTTATCGCGTATATTATCTTATTTTTATATTCCCGACGTTTCGGATGCTTTCCAGCACCCATGGTCACGGGAACTGAGGTGTTTGACGTCTTGCTGTCATATTTAGCCATTAGGATGGGTGCTGCCATCTGCTTGGGATCCCATAATTAATAAAATCAAATCCAAACCCAAGTATACCACTGCTAGACCTCAAGATACTGTAAGCTCATTCTGCGTAAATCGAACCAAAAATTAATATTAAAAAACTGAAGGTAGCCGGGCTAACTATGACAGCAGGACGTCAAACACCTCAGTCCCCCGTGACCACGGGTGCTGGAAAGCACCCGAAACATCGGGAATATAAAAATAAGATAATATACGCGATAAAATTAGTTTTATTTAAACGTGTACCTGCTAAAATTCTTTTTTTCAACTTAAAGCACGTTACTTCCCAACTAAATTGTTAAAATTAGTATTTTACTATTTTACTGTTATTTATGTCTCCCCGGCTTAAGTGATAAGAACGGTCTCATCCGGAAAACGTTCAATGCTAAACTTCTTTTCACTGTTATGGGGGACTAATACATCTCATATTACATTAATTGCCACTATCGCCAGACGCTATCGAAGTATCCAATGTCTCCTACCTATGATTTCAACTCCCTTACATAGCCAAGATTCTTCAAAGCCAAAAGACCTTACGTCGATTCACCCATCTCTTAAGAACAGGATAGGTTGGGGCAATGGATACTCGTCATCAATTAAAAGTTATTGACTATAAACTACAATCGCATTTACTTGTAAAAGTAAAATGCTTTTAATCTCTGAGAAAAAAAGATAACAACTATATTTTACCACGTTATTATTAAGTCACTTTCTTGTTTGTCTGTCTGTATATTTGTCGTTCCGGGTGGATTCTTGTTATTCAAATTTCGAGCACTTACCGACTAGCTAAAGACTTGAAATTTTGAACATAGCTCAGAAGCGGATGACAATGTAGAAATATGAAAAAAATGTGGTGAATTAAATTTTTAGGAGAAAACATATAAAAAAAACACTTATTTATTGTCACTACTACTATTTTGAGTTTATACTATGCATAAATAAGTTAAATAACAACGATAGAACATGTACTATTGGTACTGACATATTCCTTTTCTTTCTGAGAGGGTTTCTAAGCAAAGATTTGACGGACTTCACTTAACCCATGCGATTAAGGGTTCATCAAGAAAAGAGTCCTCTTTTAAAAAGGCCGGGAACTAACCTGCGATTCTTCTGATGTTGCAGTTGACCATGGGCGTTGGTAGTCATTTACCATCAGGTGAGACGCATATACGTTTGCTCCTCTCCCATAGAAAATATTTTAAAATATGAATTATTTACCTGAAAAATCAACTGAAAGACGACTATTGCAGTCACTTATATTCACTATTTGCGCGCAAACAAAGCGGAGTGCTGTAATATAATTTCTTTGTGTACTTTCCGTCTGCTGAATCCCCGCGACGTGTTGTTGTTTGCAAATAATAAAATAATAAAATAAACGTAATTATGTAAGTTGTAGTATTATACTCGAGCGGATATTTCGTAAATAGACAATAACAACTACTTTGGAGATTTAGGTACAGTTTAAAACTGCTTCGTTGGTCTATTGTCGGTCCAAAATCAGTTGTTAGGTTTTTCTGTCAAGAAACTCTCAGTGGCAGCACGGAGTCAGAAGGATGGCGTTGTTTCATCCCCGTATCTCGGATAAGCACGTAAAGCCATTGGTATCCTGGCCTGAACTCTCTCCGTTCGTGTTAGATAACCGACTCATCGAATTCTATGAGAGTGTGAAAATAGAGAGTGCACTTGGTGTGCTTGCGTATACACTTGGGCACTATAATTTTGTCCTGCATTTTTCAAGATCAATAAAAACCCGCATTAAAGAACACATAGCTGATGTAAATAATCAACGCTCCGGGAAGTCTGCAGTCTGTGAACACGTACAGGATCGCTTCCGTCACTAGATTAGATAGACCACAAACCCTCGCACAAGAACACCGATTCCTTCCAAGGATGATTCGCGATATTATTGAAATCAAAAAATATCCTAATTTCAATTGAGAAGATGGCTGGGTGCTATCATCTGCTTGGGATCCTATAATTGTTAAAACTAAATCCATACCCCAACATACAACTGCAAGACTTCATGATACTGTAAGTTCATACTGCGTAGATCAGAACAAGAATTAATAATTTTTAATCTGGAGGAAGCCGTGGTTAACTATGACATTGGGGCGTCATACAACTCAGTCCTCCCGTGACCATGGGTACTGTAAAGTGCTCGAAACGTCGGGAATATAAAATAAGTTAATATACGCGATAAAATCCGTAAAACTTGTTTTATTTAAATGTGTAGTGTTCTCGTAAATATAAGAAATCATTATGATAAAAATTGTGACTGTTTTTGAAGAGTTGTAGCGTCTCTAGGTTACATAGCTATCGTGCTACTTCATTTAAGACGAAATGCAAACTCATTGTCACTGAAAGTAATAAAATATACCGAAGTACCAACTGTAAATGGATTTTAAAGCTGTGTTTAAAAATTATTTCATGTGAATTCATTCCACGACACACTCTGAGTTAGAGTCATTACTGTCAATTAGAAAAGGCGCAGCGCGCGGGCGACCTAAGCGCTGTGTAATTACATTTCTTTGTGTACTCCCCGCCGCGCACAATTAAAAGCATGTTCCTGTCTATATTGTATTAAATGATTAGTGGAAATACAATTTAAACTAACATACTATCCAACTAGCCACCTGTTGCATACCTTATTTTGACTGCGTCATTGGTCTAATGCTCGTAAGAGTGACTGCTTAATATGAGGTCCCGGGTTCGAATTCCCTGTCGTGCCAAAATTTGTTATTGAGATTTTCTGTCAGGAAATGCTCAGAAGCAGCCTGAAATCAGAAAGTTTGCGATCTTGACGGAGAGACTACCATTATGATATATCGTTAGGGACATAACTGTTATACGAGTAATTGAACAACACAACCTATGATTATGCGTTCCACTTTGTAGTAATGCGACAACAACGACCCTTCTCAGAATCGCTACTAAGATCTAAGTTAACGCTAAGTTTATGAAACGATGTTATATCGTACGAGTTAATAACTTCCTTTAAAGTCCTTCCGTCTTCGCTGTTTTATTAAATTCTTAATTAGGGTGTTTTGTAATGGGGTTAATCAAAATTTCAACATATGATTCAAGTTTGGCAGTCCATAGACTTCAATATAACTATATAATGATATGATATTTGAAATAACATATGCGTTGTATTTCTAGTTGCTATCGTTGTTAATAGCTATAATTTCAATCAAAAGTGAATGTGTTGGCATAAGTGGCAGAGTGAGATTAGATAAGTAAACTTGAAATTGAAAACCTTTTAAATTCGAAATTTGAATGTTAAGACGATAACAGAAAGATTCTTAGAAATAACATCTTTCTTATGTCGTAAAAGACGACTAATGGAATATTGGGTTTTTGATTGTATAGGCGATGGGTAAGCCAACTTTTGCCATATTTTGCGCTAAACATGGTTCAAGCTCGCTATACTTTACTTCGGGGATTCTACGCGTGACGTACAAGAAGATAATATAAAGGAGGCAAATGCAAGCAAAAATATTGTAGCATTTGTCCAGTTATCTGTATTTATTACTTGTTTTTACACGTAAAACAAAACGCAGTTGTATTACAATAGCAAAATAAATATGTTCACATGGCGTAATTTATACAGATATATCCTGCGAGCCCGCTGTGTTAAGCTCGAGCATTAATACTCAGGGAAAATAATTTCATGTTTTCTTAAATTTATGTGAAACTATTTTTATAAATTTAAGCGATTTTACTTCAGACTGTGCGCGATGGAACCATCGTAGCTTAGGGGCTAAACACTTTCCATGGATTACACAATATGCGTGAAATAATCATCCGGCACCTGACGGCATTAACGTAATTTCGTTATCCATCCGTTCCATTTATCTAGTTCACTGCTGAACCTTACTCATAGGGCAACTCATAGCGTAGTACCCGCAGTTTATTTTTTTACTTTTTACAGGAAAATACTTCTTTCCATCTCTTGTTTCAGTTTCCTTTCGTCGCCTCTTACGACACCCATATGATGATATGAGGGTAGTGAATAATCATTCACCGCCATGTGGTCAACCTACGTAATTAAAAATTGCGGTTAATAATTCATAAACTAATTACGAATTGCAATTTTAGCATTTCTTTACCACATGCTCGGCGGTGAAAGAAAACATTATAAGGAAACCTCCATGTCAGAGGTAAATGAAATATTCTAGTACATGTAAAGTAACAAACTAGCTTATCAACACGTACTGGAAATGAGAAGAGGCCTGTACTTTACAGTAGGATGTAAATTGTCTGTAACTTTAACTTAATGCGCGATTAGGATAATGTGAGCTATTTTAGTTCAACTGGTCTAAACAAATTGGAAGTCTTTTTTTACTCACATTTTGTTTTTCAGAATCGTTTCTGCTGTCAATTATCACCAAGCAACAACAGCCTACGGAGACACAAAGCCTCTTCCAGATAATAATTCACTGTGTTGCCGTGTAGTGGCAGTCAAGAATATCCACTACCCCATATCCTCCCGTGGGTGTCGTAAAAGGTGACACAGGGAAACAGGTGGGAGATGGGCAGCAGCATCTTCCTGATAATAGCCAATATTATAATAAAAAAACTGCGGTTGCCAACCCGCTCGCCAAGCGTGGCAACTATGGCAAATACCCCCCAATGACGAGAGTAACAAAGATACGGCCCCCAGTCCCCGACGGCCCCGCTATTCCTGGCTACGGTGGCGACCATGGTAACGGCGGGGCAGGGGGTGCTAAGAATCTCCGGTGGAGGTTCGGTTGCCACCTACGACGACTCGACCTGGCAACATACAACGCACGCACCCTAAGGACTGACGAGAAGATCGTGGAGCTGGAAGAAGAGATAGACAAGTTGCGCTGGCATATTATAGGATTATCCGAAGTCCGAAGAGAGGGGGAGGACACGGTAATCCTCGAATCCGGCAACTTGCTCTATCACCGGGAGGGCAAACATCTGTCCCAAGGAGGTGTCGGATTTATCGTCCACAAGTCTCTCGTTAATAACGTTGTAAAGATCGGGAGTGTGTCGACGAGGGTTGCGTACCTTATACTCAGAATCATCTTCGCTAAAGGTCATACAGGTTTACGCACCAACCTCGGCAAACCCCGATGAGGAGGTGGAGGAAATGTATGAGGATATCTCTAGAACCATGCATTCCTCCAAAACCCAATATACGGTGTTAATAGGAGACTTCAATGCAAAACTAGGCACAAGAGAGAACGGTGAGCTGAAAGTAGGGAAATTAGGAATAGGGCAACGGAACCCAAGGGGCCAGCAGCTGGCCGACTTCATGGAGAAAGAGGGACTCTTTATGATGAACTCTTTCTTCCAGAAGTGGTCCCACAGTAAGTGGACCTGGTCGGGCCCCGACGGTTCGACAAAAAATGAGATTGACTTCATTATGACAACCAAACGACAACTGTTCAGTGATGTCTCAGTGATCGCGAGGGTGAAAACCGGCAGCGATCACCGAATGGTTAGAGGCACACTGAACCTAAATGTTAAGTTGGAGAGGTCTCGTCTGATGAAGTCAACGCTCCGTCCCCCTCGTGCTCTAATCCAAAGTCCCGAAACCTTACAGCTCGAGTTACGAAACCGTTTTCAGTGCCTAGAAGACTGCAATGAAGTGGACGATATGAATGACAAGCTCGTGGAAACTGTCCATGCGGTCGGAGCTAAGTTCTGCAAGACCCGCCGCAGAAGAACACAAAAACTCTCCGATCACACTCTTAATCTCATGGCTGTTAGACGGGAGATGAGGCTACATTCTTCAACAGATTTGACAGCATACAGGCAACTGAACAGACAGATCTCTAAATGCATGCGGCGGGACTTACGCAACTTCAATACAGCTCGTATTGAAGAAGCGATCGAGCGGAACCAAGGCGCCTAAGTCATTGCCAGAGACCTGTCTGCCAGAAAGAGCCAACTGTCGAAGCTGGACACCGAGTGTGACAACGTCATTTCCGGGACACCTGATATTTTGAGTGAGACTGAGAGGTTCTATGGGCAGCTGTACACATCATCGTTGGAGCCACACGTATGTGTGAGTAACGATCCAAGAGCGAGTCTTATCCGACACTATTCCGATGATATCCCGGACGTCAGTCTGAGTGAGATTAGAATGGCTATCCAGTACGTTAAAAACGGCAAGGCCCCAGGCGATGATGGAATTACAGCGAAGCTTCTGAAAGCGGATGAAAAACTGGTACTTGAAGTCCTTCAGAAGCTCTTTAGTTCCGTCCTCCATGATGACATTATACCTGAGGCGTGGAGCAGAAGTATGGTAGTCCTGTTCTTTAAGAAAGGTGACAACGCTCTCTTGAAGAACTACAGACCGTTTTCCCTTCTGAGCCGCGTGTACGTTTTGTTTTCAAGATTCATTACGAATCGTCTCGCGCGCAGACTTAACGACTTCCAGCCTCCCGAACAGCCGGTTTCCGAAAGGGCTTTAGCAACATAGACCACATACATACCCTTCGGCAAATTGTACAGAAGTCCGAAGAATACAATTTGCCACTATGTCTGGCGTATGTGGACTATGAGAAAGCCTTTGATTCCGTCGAAATTTGGTCGGTGCTGCAGTCCCTTCAGCGGTGCCAAGTTGACTGTCCGTATATCGAAGTGCTGAAGTGTTTGTACAGTAGGGCTACGATGGCTATCCGAGTACACAACCAGAGTACGAAACCCATCCAATTGCAGAGAGGTGTAAGACAGGGTGATGTTATATCCCCGAAACTCTTCACAGCTGCATTGGAAGACGTTTTCAAGCTTCTGGACTGGAAAGGATGCGGTATTAACATCAATGGCGATTACATCACTCACCTTCGATTTGCCGACGATATAGTCCTTATGGCAGAATCGCTGGAGGACCTAAGCACTATGCTCAATGACCTCAATAGTATCTCCCAACGGATAGATCTTAAGATGAACATGGACAAAACAAAGATCATGTTTAATGTCCATGTCACACCTATGCCGGTAGTTGTTGGGAGCACTAAGCTCGAAGTTGTTGACGAGTATGTTTACCCGGGACAAATAGTCAGACTAGGTAAGTCCAACTTCGACCGAGAGGTCAATCGACGGATTCAACTCGGCTGGGCAGCGTTCGGGAAGCTACGACACATCTTCTCGTCAGACATACCTCAAAACCTTAAAACGAAATTGTACAACCAGTGCGTGTTGCCAGTGATGACTTACGGAACTGAGACGTGGTCCTTCACTGCTGGCCGTATGAGGAAGCTCAAGGTCGCTCAGCGAGCTATGGAGAGGGCTATGCTCGGAGTTTCTCTGCGTGATAAACTTAGGAATAAGGATATCCGCAGTAGAACCAGAGTAACCGACATAGCCCAACGGATTAGTAAGCTGAAGTAGCAGTGGGCCGGCCATATAGCTCGAAGAACCGACAACTGATGGGGAAGAAAGGTTCTCGAGTGGCAGCTTCGTACCGGTAGGCGAAGTGTAGGGCGTCCCCCCACGAGATGGAGTGACGACCTGGTAAGGCATGCAGGAAGTCAATGGATGCACGTAGCTCAGGACCGTGCTTTGTGGCATTCTTTGGGGGAGGCCTATGTTCAGCAGTGGACTTGTGAAGGGCTGTTATGATGATGATGATGTGTTGACTTTATGGAAACTTTGTAGAGATGTTACAGAGGTTCGATTCCGATTCAGAAAGTTCGGAACTTCCGATTGATTTTGCACTTTCGATTCCGATTTCGGTTCGGTTCCATTAAATTTTAATCGGAAGTTATATATCGGAGGTCGAAGTAAAATAATGGCGGCGGCCGCGATCAACGTGTACAAACAATTTTATACAGTAATACTCCGGACTTACGCGATAGGTGCGACCAAACGATAGCCGTGTAAGTCAAAATCGCTTAAGTCAGGTTTCAATTTTGCATATAAATACGTATAAAGTTTGTGAATTGGGACCACAATCTAAAGAAAACAATAATTTAGAAGAGTCATGTTTAATAAAATGTTAGATAATAAAAACAATTTACATTACTATGAATAAAACAACATAAACTAAAGTTATTTTGATGTCGAAGGCTTCATATATTCTAATAATGTCGCCTGACGTGTAAATTTTTCTTCTTCTCACGTAAAATTTCCTCGTAGCATGCCAATAACTTTTTTATTTACCGTTTTGTAGTAGAAACGCGCACTTCATTTATAAATATTGTTTTATTAATTTGTAACCCCATTTCAAGTTTAAAATTAAGGTCATTTGATTTTCCGATTCAACTGGGTCTAATGTAGCAAGTTGTCCAACGTCTTCATTATGCTCATGAATTTCCATAAGCTCGTCAATTGTTAGCTCTTGATTGTGTGAATTCAGCAATTCTTGGGCGTCATCATTATCCACCTCCAAATTCAATTGCTTGGCAATATCGGCCACTTCTTCCATTATACTATCAATTTGTTTAGGATTTGAGGCTGATTCTCCTTGGATTTCTGTGGTAAAAAATGGACACTACTTTTTTCCGACGCCATTCAAAGTTTGAAATCTCTGAAATCTCATTCCAAGATTTTCCAGTAATTCTTACAGCATCTAAAACATTGAATTGCTTCCAAAAGTCTTTGACAGAAAACTCGTTATTTAGTCTCATATCTTCATTTAGATGTGCAAATGATCGCTTTGTGTAGTAAGCTTTAAATGTTTGACTCCCTGGTTCATTGTTTGAAGCAAGCTGGTAGTGTTTGGTGGCAAAAATACAACTTCCACCCGTGGCTCGAAATAAATTAGAGTTCTAGGAGGATGACCTGGTTCATTGTTAATTAGTAGCATCACCTTAAATGGAATTTCTTTCAATTGGCAATGACGTTCGACTTCAGGAATAAAATTATGACCAAACCAGTTTTCAAAAAGAGAAGCTGTCATCCAAGCTTTCGCATCAGATTTCAAAATGACGGGCAAACCAGCTTAAGATTTGTTTTTAAGGCACTCGAATTTTCTCAGCGATAAACTGAGAGAGGTTTCAATTTACAATCACCAGCTGCATTCGCACCGATCATCACTGTCAATCGATCTTTGGCGGCTTTAAAACCTAGAAAGTTTTTCTCTTCACGCGCAATAAAAGTTTTTTAGAAAAGACGCAGCTTCTTTGTCTGCACTTGCCGCCGGTTCACTTTCTGCGATGCCATGCCAATTACAATGACTGAACCAGCCGTTACTAGCTTTAAACTCTTCACTTTTGGCAAGCTTCTTCTTTTAGTCTCTCAAAAATCTGCTTAGCTTGAAAGCGCACTGTGTTTTGGTCAACAAATTCAATTATTAAATTGTTTCCATTTGAGTGATAATACCGTGACGTTTACGAATGATGCTTGAATTCAAAGATTGAGAGCCTTTCATATTTTCCGTAATTCTTTCTTTACTTTTTATAACCGTTCGGACTGTTGATTACGGTAGGTTAAATTTCTTTGCCATTTCACAAATTTTTATTTTCGATTCAAAGTCTTTGATATTATTTAGTTTACACTCCAAAGATAGTGTTTTTCTTGTTTTCTTGTTAGGTTCGAATTCCTCATTTTTTGATCTTTGGATGACAATACTAAAGATCAATCACAATAATAAATAAATAAATGACAAAAACAAAATAAATAACAATTCCACGTGGAATACGACCGAGCTTGTCCTAAACCAAATGTGTATTGCGTAAATAAAGCAATTCCACGCGTAACACGTTCGAACTTGTCGTGAACCGAACACTGACAGAGCGAAGTGCGCAAATGAAAAACCACGTATCTCCGAATTCGCGTAAAACGAGGTAGCATATGTCGAAGTATGATGTACTTGTCGCCCATTTGAATTGTTTTAATTTGAATTTGGAAAATGAAACCAAAATCAAGTGGCATTTGGAATTATTTCAATGAACTTTCTGAGAATACGGCAAAGTGTTAACTATGTGGGTAGATATATTTCCGAAAGGGTGGTAAGACTACTTTGTTAAAAAGTCATTTAAAGTCTGTGCATGCCACTGAATGCGAAGAATTCAAAAAATTTGAAACTACAAAGAATAATACAGTGCCATAGACCCGTCCTTAACACCGCTTCTGCCTCCACCTCCGATTCCGGTTCCGATTTCGGTTCCGGTTCCGACAAACAAAATTTGAAAACTCCGCTTCCGAATTCGGTTCCGATATAACCACTTCCGTAACACCCCTTAAGCTTTGTACCAATTGGGAATACAATAAATTAAAACTACAGAATGTTGTTTTAAAAGTGATCAATTTGTTAGTAGTTGCTCGAAAAATGTTCAAAAATGATTTTAAGGAAATGTTTGTATTGGTAATTTCTCGGGTGAGAATTTAAATAAATGCATTGCTTTTTAAAATAAAATTAAGTGTAAAACGAACACACACACACACACACGAACTACGTACGACAGTTTTTTACCCATACCTCTACAAAAAAGGTGTAACAGCTTACATAGGGAAAGTCTCTCGTTTTTAAGGTTTAAAGATTAAGTAAAAGAACTTCACAAAAATTAAAAGAGTAGGTAATTAAAAGAAAGGAAAAAAATAATGAGTAAGCTCAAAATTGCTAAGCGAGCAATGCAGAGGGCTATGCTGGAGGTTTCTCTGCGTCGTAATAGACTTAGAAATGGGGATATTCGCAGTAGAACCTTTACTTAACTTTACTTAACGAACAGTATTTTAATAATGATATACAACACTTAATTAATCATAAAAAACACACTCGCAGTGTGTTAAAGTCTTTGCTGACAATACCACGACCTCAAAAACATTACGGAAGACAACGTCTTGCCTATATTATACCCAAACTAATAAATGAGTTACACTTTACACTTAAAAATGACATTACTATGCAGAATATAAAAAGAAAATTAAAACTACATTATTTAGATGAAATAAAAAAGCATCTTACTAAATAACTATATCATATTTATGTAAGTAAAAAATGTACATATTATACATAAATATCGATTATTTTATTATATTCTATTATATTATTATATTCTATGTGTTATAATACTACACTAGCTGACCAGGCAGACGTTGTTCTGCCCTTTCCGAACGACCTTTTGCTTTCCCAAAAAACTCCTGAAATTAGCAATAAAAAAATTGACGGTCACTTATCGGGATAAAAACTATCCTATCTCTCAAGTTGGACCAAACTGCACACAATTTGCAAATTTTTTTTGAAATCGGTTCTATCTGTTGAATACTTACAGCAACACGTGGTGGTTATACTACTAATTTGTAGTTTATATTAAAAGTTTGTATTTTTAATATAGCGCCATCTATTAAATATTTACTCAATACAGTCAACAGATATTGTCATCTGACAGAATCGTTTGGAGCTAACAGATAATTGTGACTGTCAAATAATAGACAAATAATTTTCAATAAAATAATATTGTATTGCGACTATAAATTGAGATGTAAGCTATCCTATCTTTTAAGTTGGACCAAACTGCACATTGACCAAAAATTTCATTGAAATCGGTTCAGTAGTTTAGGAGTCCATCGCGGACCAACAACGTGACACGTACTTTTTATATATAAAGAAGATTATCAAAACGGAGACTAACTAGCAACCATAGTACAGTTAAAATCTACCGCTTGTAAACATCCTGTGTACGTTCATTTGCTAGCCGGTTTTGTGCGTCTGAGTAATGACATATTTCTACTACCCGTGAATATACGTATTGTGAGCGTGTGAATCTTCGCTACGATTTTAAAGCATGTTATAAGTATTTACAGTAATATGTAAGAGACAATGTCCGTACGTAGGTTAAGCAGCATCGAGTACCGTCGATGAAGCATGGTGTACAGATAAACCTTGTTAGGTTTTTGCGACTCCGTGTTTGATTAATTTAAGCTTATTTTATGTTGATTTATTAAATAAAAAATAAAAAAAACAGAGTAACCGACATATCCCAACGAATTAGTAAGCTGAAACCGCAATAGGCCGGCCATATAGCTCGAATAACTGATAACCGATGAGGAAAGTTTCTGGAGTGGCAGCCTCGTATCGGTAGGTGAAGTCTAGGCTGGCCTCCCACTGGATGGAGTGACGACCTGGTAAGAGATAGTGGATCGGAAGTCGATGGATGCAGGTAGCTCTGGACCGTGTTTTGTAGCATTCCTTGGGGGAGGCCTGTGTTTAGCAGCGGACTTGTGAAGGACTGAATGAAATCATAATAAAAAATTTAAGAATATAATAGCCTACACAGTCCTATCTGTAACGTCATTTTAACGTATATAAAAAGAAATAGCAAAATGTTCGCGCAGTCTATGCAGTACTTGTTCAGTAACATAGGCCTGTCCTGGATTGCCTCGTAGTATGATAATTTGGGAAACACAGCTTTTTAGCCTTTTGAGTTTTTATTAGAAAGATAGCAGCATCTTCTTTCTAATAAAAAATAAAAACTCTCTCAAAAAACTCTCTAAAAACATTTCTCGACTACACTGCATACACCTCCTGGTTGTTAAGCCTCTTCACATGTTCTTTGGATAGCTCCGTCGACCGGCAGATGTTCACAGCTTTCTATAGACTTAAGTCCTTGATTTCAAGAAGTTTTTGCTGCATCCTCTGGTCTTGAATTCCAATAACAATTTTATCCAGAAGTATTGTATTTTTCTGGCCACGAAAATTACAGTTGTCTGCTAGCTTCCTCACAGCAGTGTAGAAAACGTCGAACGACTCCCCATCTTCCTGACTTCTCTTATTAAAATTGTAACTATTTATGACTTCATTCTGTTTTGCTTTGAAGTAATCGTTAAATATCCCAATAAAAAATAATCTTTAAATATCCCAAAGCTTGCTGGCCGATGAAATATAATAGGATCGCAGCTTTCCTTGTCTCCGCCAGTTTCTCCTAGCCAACCGCCAAAATACATATATTAAAATATTGTTTAAACCTTTGCCACCGCGGCCAACAGTTCTCGATGTCGTCCAAAATTAGCTCCTGAGGCATTCTGTATTCGCCCGCTAGCACGTTATCCTTTTCCACGACTTCTGGACCGGCGCTCATAATCAATTTATATTTTTAATTATTAGTGCGGTGTCAGCCATACGCCTTTGAGATTACCACGAATTGCACTGCTTAATCTGTTTTAAGGTTGCTGACCTTTGTTCTTCACCGACTTCGCCATGTATTAATAGTAATTAGTAAATAAAAGAGTAGTGTTTAGATCTTCTTGAGTTTATTTATAAAGTTTCTTACAATGGTTGTTTTATATTATTATTTACTATCGCAAGCTACAATGTCCTGTCCGTTCAATTACAAGAGAGCGAGATAGCGACTGGCCAAAAAAGAGAGGGGTGATTATTCTGACATTCACAAGCTGCGTTCTGATAAAGCTGCATTATGATACTACACTCATGTCATGCTACCTCTTACGACACCAACGGGATGATAAAACACGGTGAAAGGAGTAACATTAAAAAAACTATTAAAACATAAATAAACTGCTGTAATTAATGACGAAAAAATTCAATTTATAAAATAATATAATCAAAAACAAGCATTACTAAAAACGAATAACTCTATTGATTCAACTTGCACTAAATAATAATTATAAATTATAAGTGACGAGTGCTTTACTTAGATTTTATTTTTAACAACTGTCCAAAACTCACACTATTCTGCAAAAGTTTAGGGTGTAAATAACGACATGAGAGCATTATGCGCACTTTCGTACAGTATAAGGGTAAAATAAAGAAAAAAAATGAATCTGAACCAAGAGATGGGCAGCAGAATCTGTCTGATAACAGTTGAATATTGCGGTTGCCAGCTTGCTTGCCAAGCATGGTAACTATGGCAAATATCCCCATTATAAGGAAATCTACGGGGGAGTCCTATGTTCAGTAGTGGATTATTGGTACTCATTAATGGGATTACCATTAGATAATTAATCTTACTACATAAATAAATCTTTTAGATATAGCCAAAGCCGTAATAAACGAATAAACTTCAAAACATTAATTATGAATAATAAGTTAGAATTACGGATATGATAGAGCGAATAATTTTTATAATGTGTAGAACCCTCCCAGAGATGCCGTTGTCGCATTAATTCTTAATGGAATGTATCATTTGATATCGTAGTGTTCAGTTACGGAAATATTTAATTTATCGAGTTACTGGAAAATAAACTGGTTCTTTTACATAATATCATATTGTTTTATACATCAACTGAATCTTGTAATTATATGTATCTAGGTTTGTTTATAAACTTGTCGTGATAAGCACTAAAAGGAGGCGAGAATGTTACCGGTCCAATGTTGTACGATATTTTTTTCTCCCCTTTTCGACCGCGTTTATCCATTTAGACTTGTATATAATCAAAAGTACGAGTATTTAGATTATTTAACTAATATATATATAATCTTGATAAAAATTATTATTTTAAAAAGCGATTGCAGTCTAATGGTTCATCATTCAAATCCGCCATTCTTGCGTGGGATTGTAGAGTAACTTTAATAGTGCTATTGGTAAATCTGGTATCTGTATAAAGGATTTAATAATGGTTAGACTAATATTACAAAAATGAACAACAAATTGAACAACTTTATACGTCGTGGAGTCACGCTGGAGCCATAATATGGTTGTAGCACGAATGCATCATGGAAGGACCACTATCTCACAGAATATAAGCGTGACATAGCAGCTTAATGCTGCTGTATTCGCATGGTAAGCCTGTTTTTTTTATAGGATAAGGGTGACAAACGAGCACACAGTCCACCTGATGGTAAGTGGTTGCTGCGGCCCATAGACATCTACATCTATCCTCAATTACAAGTCAAAATGTAGATGCGTTGTCACCCGTGAGGACTAAGATGGAATGCCTCATTTCCAGTAAAAAGGGCCTCCGGCCACCTGCACTCACCAAGCGAAACGCAGAGGTAAACCTCTACTTCACGCTGGTTTTCTGTGAGGTCGTGGTACCACCCCGGTTTGAGCCGGCCCATCCGTGTGACAGCAAGAGCTGCCGCGTGGCTCTACCACTGTTATTGTAGTTAAGGTACACTGTTCGATTTGATTCGTATTGGCAGAAATAGGCGTTTGTTCTTTAGTAAAGATTTATTTAGACTTAATTTATAAAATAAACAATTAGCCATTTTTCACAAAATTTAAATTTTTTTGAAAATTTAATTCGCTAAGCATGGTTTAGGAGTGGTCTTTGTGGGCGTATGTGTCATACATAGATCTAGTTGGATATATTCTTTTTTGTTATAAGTTCCACACAAACATGAGATCTACAAACCCTAGACGAAATCAAGATTATCTTCTTGTTTATCTTGTGAGTATTCTTGTAAGGTTCGATCGGTAGGCAAAAACGTTGTTGCCCATAAATTACATTCAGTTTGGGATAATCAATATATATATATATATATATATATATATATATATATATATATATATATATATATATATATATATATATATTATATAAAAATAAAGTGTTCGTCTGTATTTTCAGTAATTTCTTCATGACCACCCAATGCCACCGACTTGTGCAAGTAAGGGAGTTTGGTTGCTGTGGGTGGAAGTGGATGGATGTGTGTGGTAAAAATTTATAATGAGATACTTCTATCCTTTTCTAACACAATATATGACTATATAATATATAATAACGAATACTCTTTACAATATTTCAAATTATTCCAGAATGGTGTAGAATACTCTAGGATATTTTACAATTTTTAAAAGTAACTGTGTTTGTGGAATGTTATTGCATTTGATCTAGAATGTTCTAATTTGCTCTCAAAATTCCATGAATAATCTAATAAATTCTATCATATATTCAAACACTGAAAGTTATTAATTAAGAATAATTGTTATCGATCTAGAACATTCTTAATATTTCTAGATTGATCAGGAAAGCTCTAAAATATATTGATATGATCAATATTATTTAAAAAATATTTTAGACACGTCAAAATGTTCTAGATGGTTTAAAAAATTTCTAAAACAATACAAAATATATTTAAATGTTCAAAAATATTTGCAAATGATTGTAGTGGGTCTAAAATGTTGTAGATCATTTTAAACTCTAATAATTTAAAAATTCCAAAATTTATTTAAATATTTAAAATCGATTAAAAATAAACTTAATTGATCTAAGAGGCCTCGGATTCTTCTCAAATTTCATGAGTGATGTGGAGAATTTAATCATATATCCGAACACTAAAAATGATTAAAAATAATTATTATCGGTCTAGAATATTCAAAATTAAAAAAAAATATTATAGATAATTTGAATGTTCCAAATGATTCAAAAATGCTTTTAGTCAGTTTGGAAAAGATATAATCTAGAAATTTCTATTCTGGAATATACATTACGTCGAATTCATGCAGTGTTTCAACGATTTTTTATGTGGTTTTATTATCTCGTAAGAGTATTGTCAAATACCTAATGAAATGACCCTTAATAATAACCGATGCGCGATAAAGGTAAGACACCTCACGTCATAAAATTTGTAAAAAAAATTGATAACTATAATATCAAACTTAACAGGAACCTTAGGATTTTTTTATATGTATAAGATTCTATTGAGTTCGTAAGTTTTCAGATTTACTATTAAAGCCTATCAAAAGCTCACTGCTCTACATAGGCCTATAGACTGTATTATACTGGATGCTTGCCATTGTTATTAAATTTGGCAAGCAGATTGCCAACTGTAGTTTTTATTTATATTCAGTCGTTACTAGAAAAATGCTGCTGCCCATTTAGTTGCATTCTTTTGTATCTTACGATACCTACTTAATGATATGTAGTAGTACTGTGGTGATATGGAGTAGTAGCAATTATTTAGTTAATTTTCAGATTTACCCAATCGAAAGGAATTAATGGATCCGATATAACTTTTTAAATTATAGCAATAAACATAAATACCCAGGTCTGTTAGACACTTAAATGTTAATAAGATATCAGCAACAATTTCATAAAGAATACGTCTTGATGAAACCGCCGGGGGGACCACTGTCTAGTATAAGTACTATTTCACAAAACTTTAATAGAATTTTCCAGATACGAAACTCCATTTTAAAAATGGAATATCACTTCAGGTTTTAACGATTGTATTCATGAACTATTGTTACAATATTATTCTTTATGTATAAATCATTTTCAATGTCTTATCTACAAATAAAAATAATCTACAAATGAAAATTACAAAGTATTGGTTGATTCCTGTAGTAGAACTTTATTTGGATCCACATTATGGAAACCATAATTGTGTATTCACTTATTATCCTTATATCAAGAAAGTAACTTCTTTTTATAATTAACGGTAAATTAAAAGTAGCATACTACCACCTACCATATAAAAGCACTTTAACTTTGTTTCTTATAGGTATTCAACATTTACTATTTTTTATGAAAAGTTTAAAAACACAAAGAAATGCATTCAAACATTTTTTATAATGAAGAAAAAACAAGTGCATAGTTCATTCGGTAGTAAGTAGCTTATATAACCCATAAACAACTTTTTTTTTTCAAAGCGTTACTAAAAACTAGGATTTTTTCCTTTATCGTGGAAGCAGTTTACAAACATGAATTGCACAAGGACAAACGTCCAGACCCGGAATGATTCTTTGTAGGCCATACAGATCCTAGTTCCGTAAGGGATTCGAACCCGCGGGAGCCGTCGAACTACAACCAAAAAGAAAGAAAGCCGTTGATGCGTTTCCGTCACCTCCGCTTTCTTCATTATCTGCGGATAAAGGCGGTATGCCTTACTACCTGCAGTTATAATAGTTCTTTATATCGCATGTTATAATTCTTTATATCGCAATACAGCAGTTGAGGATTACTGCTTGGCAGTAAAAATAGGGTCCAACCACAATGTATAAATGAATACGTAGTAGAACCAGGATGCAGATATACTCGTATTATGGTTGTAACAAAAAATTAGCTCGACCGGGGAAGGAACGCGATCTCACAGAATACCAGCATAAAATAGCAGCTTAACGTTACTATGTTTCGTATGGCTTCCTTCAGTAAGAGACTCATTTTACTGGAAGCGAAGCATTAAATTTAAGTACTCAAGGGTCACACAAGTCTTAATCGAGGGTAGATTATTTATGGGCCAAAGCATTCACTTACTATCTGTAGTATTGTGCTTGTTCATCCTTGTTCTATAAAAAAGGACTGCAATTCTATTAGACTTTAATTTTATAAACTTCGTTTTACTAAAGATTAGGATCCAAAGTAACATTCTACATCTCAGCCCGTTCAAATCCGCTGCTTAACATAGGCCTCTACTGGGATTTGGACTAGAGGATTTACCTTAGTCGTTGCCCTTGGCAGTTGGACTCACTATGACGATACTACATCTCGCACTTTTAACGCTGCTAACCGTCTTCGATCTGGTTAGTTCACGTCTGAAGTAAACGAGATCGTTTTATCGTCAGCTACCAAAACCATAATTTCCTTGTGACATTTCTGGTACCCGCTTCTAACGACATCCACGAGACGAAGAAACAAAGTAAGCAATCCGTCTGCTTTCATGCCCTTGTGCTATTTGATATTTTTTCTTTTTATTGTTTATTTATAGTTCAGCCCTTTTTAACAAACTTCAAAAATAGGTAGGAGATACTCAATTTGACATCAGAACTTATTTCTTGGTAAATTGTTTTTATATTATCTTTAATAATGCGTATTTATTTTACTTCCACTACATTGATGATGTTCTCATTTTATTTATATTGAAGTCGGTTGTATGAAATTTGTAATTTTACCACTTGTATATTTGATACTATGTTTCAAACAAATGCTTATTTCTTTATTTCTAAAGTGAACTGAAGAAATACTTGTTCCACTAAACATCGAAAAAGTAATTCTATGAGAGACCCTGTGGGAAATCGACACCGGCGCGTCTGACACCAACCTTCAGAGAAATACGGCATGGACAAAAATGAAATTTCCTAAAGTATAATTTTTACCCTGGTAATTGTTTACTTTTGTTACGATAAGGGAATACAGTAAAACCCGCTTAAGACGATTTTGAAGAGACCCAGGCAAAATCGCGACTTAAGCGGGAAAGCGTATTATGCGTGATAGGAAAAATAAAACAAAATTTACAAATATTGTGTAGGTATTGAATTATAGGTATACGTATTTATAAATTTGTTAGAAAGGTATATTGTGCACATGTGTATATATTTAATACGTTACATCATAGTTAATTATTATTTATAATGACATTATATACATAATTACTTATTTTGGTTTGCCAAAAAGATTTTGATGCATTATTAATGACAAGGCTTTCAATATAATTTAACTTTTACAGAGCGTCTTCAATTTTCCCGAAAGAAAATACAAAGCGCCTTAAGTGGCGAAATTACTACTGATAATGCCCCTACCTTTGATAAAATCAGAACTGACTCTCCTTCATCTTCATCGTCATCACTTAGGGCCTCTTTTTGGGTGTTATTCACATCTTGAATAAGATCTTCGATCGAACAGATTTCGTAGGGTGCAACATTGTCATCAATGGAAGAATATCTAGAAAAATCCTGCAGTATCGCGGGTTCTTCTTCCAACACGACATCAGCTTCGTTATTTCGGAAATCTGCTTTCTTGAAACAATTTTGTATGGTGTCAGGGTTAATTGCTTGCCATGCCGCTGCAATGTTTAGGATCGCGTCATGTACAGTCAAGGGTCGTTTTCTGTCAGTGTCTTCCATTTCCTTAAGATAGCGATGTATCAATCGTGTTCTGTAGCCATGTTTAGGGACTTACATAATGCCCTGATGCAGCGGTTACAACTTGCTTGTCGCATTCGGATGTAAGAAAATAAGCGTGATGTTCTTATTTCAACATCTTTAGGGTGAGCAGGTGAGAGTAGGTGGGGCAGTTATCAATGAAGAGAATTATGCGTCTACGTTTAATCTGGAACTGATCATCTAAATCTTTAACCAATTAATAAAACGAAGGCCAGTCATCCATGCTCCTGATTGTGCATCATATTTTACAGAGAGCGATTTCACGTTTTTGAAACAACGTGAATTTTCCGCCTTACCAATCACTAGTAAACGTAACTTTTCCGACCCAAATGGCGTATTAGACGGAATTATGAATCGTATTAAGCGTGTTAATAATGTATTAAAATATGCCTCAAGTTGCAGGGACTAACATAAAATGGCATATTAAATGAGAAATCGTATTAAGCGAGTTTACTGTATCTATAATATTTCGTTTGTTGGGTCCTCAAGATACGAACGAACACAATCTTTTTTATTGTTTTTCTTTCTTCAAACCGTTTTGGTATTATTTTATAGTTATATCAGTTTTATTTATATCGCGGCCCAGAACCTCAATTTCTGATTAATGGCACTCACTATTTGTATCACTTTATTGCGCAAACATGGTAAAGTACTAAAATTCAAAAAACATTTAAAAACGCTATAAAAATTGAAATAAGTTTTGTTATATATTTAAGTATGTGGGTGAGTGTGTGAGTGCGTTTATGTGTACATATGCATGCCTTAGTGTCTGCTTATATTTTATGTGTTTTATTTAGGGGAGAGTGGGGGAATTGCGGACACTTAATATTACAATTTAAACTATAACATTAGCAGGAATCAGTATATTTTCCGATCTTCTTAAACTTTATTTAATCGATAAGTTGAAAATAAAACTTAATTTTTTATTTTCAACTAATCGACTATTAAATATTTAAAAAAAATAGCTTGCTGTCTGTAATTACCCGGTGCATATCGGGTAAACGCGGACACCAATTGGGGTGATTACGAATCCTTTGGGGGTAGTTACGAATGATCGATTATTCGTAACAAAATCACAAATATAACCACAAGATGTGGACACCACAAAGATATCCAGTCCTATGTAGGAGGCGAGATATCCAAACGATAAGATGAGTAACGAATTTTTATATTTACGCGAACACTACACAATTAAATAAAAATATTTTTACGGATTTTATCGCGTATATTATCTTATTTATATTCCCGACGTTTAGAATACTTTACAGCACCCATGGTCACGGGGAGGGGGGGATTGAGGTGTTTCTACCACCAGATTAAATATTATTAATTTTGTTCCCATCTACGCAGTATGAACTTACAGTATCTTGAAGTCTTGCAGTTGTATGCTTGGGTTGGGATTTAATTTTATGAATTATAGCTAACCCAAGCAGATGGTAGCACACAGCCATCTTTTCTATTGAAATTAGGATGTACATATTTGATTTCAATAGCCTTGCGAATCGTCCTTAGAAGGATTCGGTGTTTTTTAGCGAGGATTGTGGGTAGTGACGGGGCGATCCTGTACATGTTCACAGACTGCAGACTTTCGGAGCGTCGATTCTTCACATCAGCTATGTGATTTTAACACGGGTTTTTATTGATCTTTTAGTTTGTCCTATATAAGAGACCACATTCACAATCAAGCTTGCACACTCCTGCATCTTGCATTACACTTGACTGATGGTAAAAACGGACTAATCTTCTTCGATGGCTTGAAGTATGTTTTAATGGAAGCACGTTTCAAGATGTAGCCAATCTTGTCAGTGACACCTCTAACATATGGCAGCACAGCAGACACTCGCTCGACTGTGGCCGGCTTCACTCGTACACTGTGACAGATACAGACAGGAAGAGTATTTAATATTGTTGTAACTTCCTTCTCTTTCATCGTGTCAAATGCTGAAGATATTTAACTCCTTTCTTGGACTTTGTATTGGTAAATGATAAAGAAAAAGAAGAACCTTTTTCTGTATAACATTTTTTTAAATAGTCCTTGTTTTCTTTTATGTACTTCCACATGTTTAACTTAATTTTTCATTCTTTATATTTTTCTTTTTGCTGTTCCAATTTTGTTTTTCGGAAGTACTAGTTAGTCCAATTTTTTTCCAGAGGGTTTTTATTGATGGTTGAAGATAAGTTATATTTATAGTAGCTGCGCATGTTGCGCATGTATGGGCTGAACTTGGGCTTCATCATTACATAAAAATTGCACGTTTACACCATTACTCATAGATGTGGCCCATAATGTTTCCTTGTGCAGAAGATGAATCCACGCAGATTTAAAACCATTCACTGCCTTTTCCATATTTGTGGTTAGAAAGGCTTTTACGTAAAAAAAGACCAACAACTTAAGTCATCAAATGTGCTTATTTTGGCCTCTAGGGTTATTAACCATTTGCTTTTTATACTTCTCAAGCCAAGTGGTAGCGTGTTCCTGCCACCATATTTCACCTTCTTTAAATGGTGGAACATAACTGCCGGTAGCATTTCATGATAGTTGTCTAGGTACCTCGTTCACCGCTTGTGATTTCACCAACTTGTTTTAAGAGTGTTTTTCTTTTCCGTTTTTCTTCTCTAAATACAGAGCACCTAAAATAGAAAATTATTTATTATACATATTTATTTATTTATAATACTGCTTATTATACACAATATACATACAAAGAGATAGACCAGACACTACATTATTTTTATTCTAAAGTTCAATTTTTAAAATAAATTTTTAAATTATTTATTTTTGAGTTTATGATAGCTCATGTGATTTATTTTTTACTACAGATTAATGGTGTCTCTTTCCTTATAATTTTATAGAAGAAGTAACGTTTTGGTAATAAACATATCACTGCATATACAAGTCATTGAAAATAGACAAAAATTATAAGAAAAGTCATAAAAAAGCTTGTCGGTACTTACCTTGAAGTACGTGCTAGGCCTTCAGTCGTAATTATTATCTGTGCACTAAAGTGACGGATGCAAAGAAATTACAGGAGTTGCGAGACGCGAAGAGGGCTAACCTACTAGAAACAACTGCGCCCGGAAGTACCCGGTGTCCGCAATCACCCTACTTTCGTATTATGTTTTCCGCCCTATCCCACTGGAGTGCACTCTTCTCCCACTAACTTTGCGACTGGCTATAGTATGTGCCAAATCGATTGAGAAAAACGGACAATGATCTTTCGGTCGTTTAACCAGGGGTTACAAACCTTCAATATATAGGCACATTTTATATGTAGTACTTTCTTTATTTATAATGATTTTTTTATAATGATTGATATAATATATATTTATTAACTATTATTAAAAAGTTATGTGAAAGATCGCTGTAGAAGAAAAATCATCTATTGTTATAAAGTACTTTATTCATTTAACAACAAAAAACATTAATTTATAACACATATAAAGATTCGAGTGATAACGACACCGAATAAGTACGTACTTATGCAAAAGATAAAACTTTATTTTTAATATTATATAAGAACTTTATTTTTATTCGGTGCAATCATCACTCGTATCTTCACTTGATGAACTATCTGTAACATTAATTATAAAGCGATCTGCAGTTTGGTCAATTCTATCATCCATGCCACGCATTTTTTGTTCAACCTTAAGGACATGCTGAACACAGTTTTTCCATCAGTTTTTCCATTTATCTGGCGTGATTTGAGTTAAACCATCTTTAAGTAAATTTTTAACATCTTTTAACTTGAAAGTTGTATTTTTTCGTGCAACGTACCCTTTCACATCTGCCCACACAAGTTCAATGGGGTTAAGCTCACAGTGATAAGGAGGTAACCTTACCACTGTGATGCTTTTTTCTTTTGCCATCTCGTCGGTGACGTAACTTCGATAGTTATCTTTAACTGCCTTTATTTTTTCCATTAAGTGGGTCTTTGTGTCCGAGGGCACGTATGCGATCTGTTTAGATTCTAGCCATTCCTGCATATTTTGTTTCCGCCAAGACATTGTTGGGGTTTTTTCTAAACGTCTGGAGTGGTAACTAGCGTTATCCATAACTATGACATCGCCGCTTTGCAGTTTTTCTATTACTTTTCTAAACCAGTCCTCGAAATGGAGAGCGTCCATACTCTCATGGTAGTCACCAGTAGATGATGATTCAAATACCCAATCACATCCCTCCAAAAAGCCATTTTCATTGCCAACGTGTACAACTATTAATCGCTTTCCTTTACCCGAAGGGGCTTTCGCGCCAGTAGAGTAGCCTTCTAACCGTGATTGACGAGAAGATTCAATTGTGGTGTCTTCCCATACCTTTCCCATAGTATGACCTGCGTTAATCCATGTTTCGTCAAGGTAAAAAATGTTACGTCCCTCGTTTCTTAATATTTGTATTTCTCTCAAATATCTGGTACGCCACAGAACTATCTCTGGGCGATCTATTAGACCACTTTTTCTGTTTCTCTTTATGTATTTGAATTTTAAATGGCGCAACACACGTCGCAGGGAAGTTTTGCTCAAGTTTGGGCAACTGGTCATCTTGATTTATACTGAGCAAAATTTTGTCTAAAGTCGGTAATCTCCTGCAAGAAAGAACTGATGCACTTTCGCTCTTATAGCCGATTATCAAAATCGTCCAACTTGTCAATTACAGACTTTTTTCTTTTATTAATTATTCCCTTTTCTGGTATTTTATGGGAATCTCTATACACGCTTAATACGCGATATATAGTGCTCTTGCTGACTCCTGAGATCTCCGAAACCTTTTCTACCATATTAACGTTTGAAGGATACACGTCTTCGGGCCAGGTGTTTTTGACATATTTGTATACATTAATGATAATCTCTTGTTCCCCGACCGACAAAGTGGTAGGTTTTCTCTTTTTTACTGGTGACGTTAAAGGTGCTCCAGAAGATGGGCCTGTAAATAAATGACAAAAATATACTACCATAGTACTACATCACATAAATACATATTGTTTTAGAAAATAAATACCACATGGTCACATAAAAAGAGCGCTTTAAGAAATAGAAAGGCTACGTCGTCGCATTTGTACCTATTTGTACGTACCTGCTACGTTTATTATGGGTCGGCGACGTCTCTTTCCACTTGATGTTGAAGGACCGGGTCCTTCACCAAATTCTCCTGAACTCATGTCGATTTAGTAACGACCGTCACAGTAAAACTAATATAACAGATTCAAAAAACAAAACTTAACGATATAACAAATTTAACAGTAAAAACTCAACTAAAACAATGCAATGAATGCTATGAATTACCCGAGACGTACACACGCAAGCGCTATCCGAACACGAATGAAAACAAAATGGCGGACCGGCCCAAAAAAGGTGACGCATCTCTGGCTGCCATTGTCACGTTTCTTTTAGAACGAACTGACGTAACGCGCGTTTTGTTTATTTTAAAGGGATGAATTTGCAAAAGCTCAATATGGTGATTATATTGCTTCAAATATTTTTTTAATATGAAACTGTTATTAAATGAATTGCTGCGTTACTTACCATAAATTGAAATATAAAATATAACACATTTTTCGCGATGTACCGTAAGATTTTACTATGTTTATAGGAACCACAGACAATATTAATTTAAGAAACAAAAAAACAAAACATATGTGCTGACCTAGAAGTGGGAATAATATCAATATTTAAATATTGTTATCACATCTAAATTGAGATTTTGTAAGTTACGCCTTTTGACACTCGGCTCATATCTGAGGTCATTGTCCGTTTTTCTCAATCGATTTGGCACATACTTATAGTAGATAATTCCATATGGCATTACGTTCACCTTTTGTAACTTTAGTACAAGAAAGTTTTAATTAAATAAGTAATAAATAAACTACTTCAGTGCGGGTTAAATTGTCACAGTAAATAAAAATTGTCTTCTTCTTCATCATAAATAACCCTGTAATAGTGGACTATCCACACTAATCCACTTCTGGACTTCTTTGTCGTAATCACCTAACAAAGTAATATTTTTCATATTAATTATTAAATGTTGTTACAGATAGTTAATAAACATTCGGAAACGTATTGAAATTTATTTTTTTTTAAAAACATCTTACTATCTGTTATTTAACTGAGGAAATTTTTAAAAAAACCACATAATTATATTTGATTGAAAACTAATATATTTAAATATGAAAATTCACAACTATCTAATAATTTATTGTACATGTTTCACAATGATGAATTTTGGATACAAGAGACGTGCCAACTGCAGATGTTTTATCTGCAGTTGGTTAACGACCTTCTTATGATAATGTGATACTCATAATTAAGGTTTCTATTGGTTAACAAATATTTCACCTCATTTTACAAGGAACCCCATGAGGAGGCAGGTACATTATTCATCAATTCTCAAAATAAACCCGAAAGAAATCAAAAACTGAAAAACGATTCTTTTTATATTTCGTATAAAGAAAGAACTTCCTTGAACCTGAAGACAATTTATGGCAGTGATAGTTGAGAATTCAGGAACCATATAGCAATTTTTTTATATAATAAAATTAGTTTGAGTTGCATAATATTTCATGGGCTGCAAAGTTTTGTATGTTTTTAGAATTAAAAAGTAACAATATGAAAATAATATGACTTTTCCACTATTTTGTTCTTTGAAAGAATACATACTGTGGTTAAACAGTTTATAGTGATCATCAGTAGGTATAGGTTGATAAGCACTTCCGCTGATAAATCTTTTGGTATGCATTATTCCCTAAAATAAAATTGAGAGTAAAAATTTCAGAAATTCGAATAGTTGGTAGTTTTTTTTGCAAGGTTTTTTGCAAGTAGACCGAAAAGTTGGTAGAGTTGGTGACACTCCCGCTTCGGCTCGCGAACGGAAACCGTTCTGGGCGCGGTGTGACGTCACCGATAGTGAGGTGCGAGTCACCACATAATTATAATATAGTAGACTCTAAATGGAATGACGAGGTGATAAAATATGCAGAGTTGATGTTTGCACATGGCTAGGAACAATTCTTTGTTGCAATTAATAGAGAAGGCTTATATTCAATATTGGATTTGTGACGGGCTGTAATGACAATATTATCATGATGATGATGAAATAATAAAAGATAAAGATATTTTGCTCAATAGCTCCGTCAATGCATACTTCCAAATGATTCAAGAACGAGTTTAACTCCATAGCAACAATTGTAGGGAATTTAATGATATCGTTAAAGTACAAACCAATAGTAGAAACTGCTAACGGCTGTGTAAAAGTGCTTTTACAGGAAAAATATAGGTGACATTTGTTTCAGTTTCATTGTAAATCCCTAGTGGCACAAAATTTTCGAATGAAACAGAGATAAGGCAACATCATGTCTCAGATGTCGAGAAGTTACGCGATTTGCTTAAAATTATAACTTTTTGATGCTCGAAATAACAATAATGTTTCTGATATTAAATTATTAAACGATTAATTATGAAGTGATGTCAAAAGTTTTGATAAACCTAATTTTGAAAATTTTATTGACGAATCTTTATGAAAAGTTAAATATGAATTATATTTATGTAAATATATGTTAAATAAAGTCACTCAATGCATCACTAATATCATATATTTTCTTAATTGTACAAAATATCACTAAATCTAAACAAGATTATAGATATTCACAATAACAACAATGTACATTAGACACACAGTATAACAAAATAAGTATAACAATTTCTATCAATACTCACAATTTATCTTCCGTGTACGTATTCTCTACTCAACAGTTCTTGCAAAAAGACCCCCCACAAGCCGCCGACATCTGTATTTTATAGGCTTGTAATTTACCATTGTTAAACTACAGATGGCGAAGCTTGTTTGGTTTCCGTTACAAGTTCCAATAAAATAGGATATTATTAAGTGTGTTTTTACATTATAAAACGTGATTTATATTTATTTTAATTATCTTAACAATGTTACATCACAGTTATAAATATGAGCGAAAATAAATAGCTCAACTAAATCTAAAACATTAATGTACCCGCTATTGTAAGAAACTACTTATTGTAAGAAAATAATTAATTACCCACAATACTAGTTATAACAATACATATTATTAAAATATGCTAACATATATATATTTACGTTTACAATTAATATTTATATTCGCATTGTGAGTATCTGGACGACTGACGTGGAAAAGGCCGCTTGCCCGCAAGTCAGCCGGTCATATACTCAAGAAGAGATCTGATTTACAATATTAGGTGATGAGTGTAGGCATCAGAAATAATTGTGACAGCTTGATATCCACCAACACTACTTACTCATCATTTTCAATATTAATTGCTAGTATAACATTATGATGAACAGTTATCGTAAACATTGTGAAGAAACCTGCATGTCTGACAAATTAAAAATATTTTAAGAGCATATGTTAGGATAAGGTTAACTCTTCCAGGTGGCAAAATTGAGGTAGCCTGTTTTTAGCTTTAGCAGTGATACATATTACTTAAGATATAACCGTAGTGCTATTAGATAATCTGTTATTTTATCTAGTTACTAACTAACGTCTCTAATTGTTTTAGAATGATAATTCGTATTATTGCAAAAACAAAACGTTAATATTAAAAATAAAAAGTTCCTATATTTAAGGGAGAAGAAGCACGATAGGTAACAAGTTGCATTAGAGACGCAATGCCGCACCGCAATCAATTTGCAGTACGTTTTTGTATGGTCTGTGCTACCGTGCAACGCTGTAAAATGTTAAAAATAAAAATAAATTATTATATTCTGTTTAGTTTTTTTTTATACAAAACAGAAGTGGCAAACGAACTAACAGTTCAACTGATGGTAAGTGCTATTGCAACACATGGATACGTGTAACCGTCTTCAAACCGTAGATTGAGGATTGACTAGATAAAGCATTCGCGTATGCTTTTGAGATAGAAATAGGCGGGAGGTACTTTCACTGGGTTACCAGATATTGTTCCATTTCCCCCCGTTATGGGTTTATTTATATTCACAGCACTTATATTCATACAAAAAACTTAATTGTTACCATAAAAAAATGTTCTTTTATAATTCAGATGATTAATTCATTTCTCTTGAAAATACATTCTGTGATTAAAAACTACGGGCGAAAACGACGTAAAAACAGAATCATCATTCTGTATTCAACGGCGCAACGACGATTTTACTGGACATTCAATAAACTCTTTGGATTTCGACGGCACTAAGTGAAGACGATACTAGCACAAAGTGTGATATTGCTAATAAATAACAATATGTTATGTATGAACATAAATATTAATTAAGAATAAAAATATTAAATAATAAACAAAAATTTTCTCGTGTCGAGTTTTGTTTTTACAAAAAAAAAAAATCAATAATGTTTTAACATACCATTCCATCACAAGTTCAGTGCTGAACACAGATATCTGAAAGGAAAGGCTTTCCATTTAGGTTTTGTAGTACAAACACGGTTATGAGGCTACTCCCGCGATTTCCTGCATGTTTTGTTAAGTTAGTGTTTTGTGTGCGGCAAGTTGTGGCGTACAAGAGAATTTGTCTGTACACGGAATGATATTACCCCGCGTCGTAAGCAATAATACAAGATGGGGATGGGACAGCAGCACTTTTCCGACGAAAACTTAAAATAATAAATAACTGCGGTGGCCAACCAGCATAACGCATATTAACACGCAGGCGTGGCAACTATGGTAAAAGTCATCCTATGAGTATATCTAGGGAAGGCCTTTTTTAGGTGACTTACTCATGGTTAGGTGGCTTAATCATGTTACCTTATGGTTAAGGTGGTAAAATATTTTAGTTAATATACGTTGTAAAGCATCAACAAAGGGTTTGTTTTTGTAATATGTTGATATATAAAATAAAAACGAATGTTTCATAATATTCTATTTTAATTTACCATGCACGATTACCTGCTACCTCATATCATTCCATGGGTGGTGTATGAGCCGACATAGGGAAACATCAAAGAAGATAAACAGCAGCATTTTCAGATAACAGCTAAATAAAAAAAAACAGTGGTTGACAACCCGCTTTCCAAGCGTTGAAACTATGTCAAATAACTATAATCATGTTTATGTTCCACAGTGGACTTTTGATAGACTGTAAAGATATATATTCTATTCAAATGAAAATATATAGAAATATAAAAAGGAAAAAGAACTAAATTTTTTGTATTTTACACAAAATTTAGAAATATTAACGATGTTACATGTAAAACAAATGAAAACACAATTATATATTAAATATAATTCAATAACATTAAAATAAACATACGATTATTTATTAATTTTTCATCACATTAATAAACAAATTTAACAAAATTTTTGTCTTCTTTCTAGAGCGTTCATTGTAATTCTTGGTTTGAGTAGCTTTAGAATTTCTCAAAAATATGCATTTGTAAACTTGATTTATACTTTTGCATAGCAGAAATTCTTGGGTGCTGGTTGTTAGAATCGGATTAGAAGGGTATATATATATATATATATATATATATATATATATATATATATATATGCCTTGTATATAATATATTTTAATGGTATAAATAATAAGGTACAACTCCTAAGTAATACTTATCTCTTTTTAAAAAAGATCTTTATTACATTATTTATGACAATTAAATAGAAATTATCATAATTATAACATTTATTTCTTAATTTATTTACACATTATTGTTTATAACACCTTTATAAAAGGGATTAAGGGTGGACTAAATATCCCATTGGTGGGCATTCCCAGTCAGTTATACAATTATTATTGCATAATAAATTATTCATTTGTATATTTAGGTCAGGACTTTAAATTATTTATTTATTTCTTTTATTTAAATCTTTATTTGCATAAAACATGGAAGTACAGATAAAGTTCCAACATTTGTAAATGAGGATTAATGTTTAATCAATCCATCTATAAGTAAATATTTTGTCATTGTCATGCAACCAAATTATTACAACTCATAATAATACAGAATGTCAGGATTTGAAAATAAAATAAGCAATATTAGTCAATTTTTAAATACATACAGAACAAGGTCAAAAATCATAACTACTAACAAGGTCAAACTTATATCACTTATGGAGAAACAACAAGATACTTACAACAAGAAATTATAACATTTAAAAAAAATATCTTAATTATATTATAAATTACATAAGTTAAGTATATTTAGTCCACCTAAACAATGAGGCTCATAATGTTTTGAGCATATACTGCTAAGTTTTGTTGGTTACCTATAATTACTACCAGTAGCGATTATCCAACAGTTACGGATAGCTGATTCGTTAGAATAGCTGTGAAATAATATATTTAAAAGAAATGAATATATTAAATATATAGTACACTTTTATATCAAGGCATTTAACAAAAAAAAATCAAGTATGGGTATCTGTGCATAAATACAATACCTGTAACAATTAATGCAATATCAATTGATTTAATTAAATAGCAAGTATATGTAAATGTAATGATAATATTACTCATACCAAACATTTTAAAAAATTATGTACATATTAAGCATCAGATATTGTTAATTAATGCATTTACAGCCTAACATAGTTATGTTCTCCACAGCTGAACATAGGCCTCTCACACAGTTTGTCTCCAAATAACTGCAGTTGCCAATTCTCCTGCCAAGCTAGGCAACAATCACAAAACCTATAACTTTTGACTTTTGATACTGACTAATGGTAACGTTAAGTATATTATCGTCAAATTTTTTCTACATCATTAATTGAGAATATTATATTATGTTGTTGTGTTATTGTGTACCTTAAGATTAAGACTTATTTATTTATTTATTATTTTATCTATGTTTATATTTATTTTTATATTAGTATGACATATTTATTTATTTTTTTAATAAATATTGTAATGTAACTGTTGCTAATGTATAGTAGAATTAATGGAATGCAATAAAGTTTTGTGCATCTAATTTCAGGCAATACATATTTTGTGAAATTAAATATACTTTGCCCAATGTTTATGTACTTGAATCCAAACATGTTTTCAGGTTGATAATTACATATTATTTGTGACGTCTATGTAATATGGAAAATGATTGAAGAGTTGTAGGGCAATAAGGAGTTTCCTTTAAAGCTGAACATAAAAGCGTATGTAAATGTATAACATTATGTGATTCATATTTATGGACATAACTACTAATAACAATAACAATTATTATTGAACAATGCGAAAACATTATTGTACTCGCTGATATCCCTAAAGTTTCTATAATCCTACCAAATCAAAAAGTACACGTTTGTTATGACTTTAAGCTTTCGAATGACCGTTCAAATTAAGAAGCATTATCATGAAGAATTTACAATTTGGGAGTCCAAATATTTGACAAAATACATCACAAAGTTCATTAAACACATGAAATGTTACACTTTATATTCAAAACAATAGATATTAATCAGTACATGTAGCAAATGTAAGCACAAAACAAACTTACCGATGAAAGGTAATATTATCAATTTTTCGTTGACTGATGCTGTTGCATCATAAAATGCTACAACTTACCATCTTTTTAACCTTACCTAATAACTAAAACCCACAAACAACACTAAATTCAATTACCCGTTTGCTTATAATATCAATGTTATTCACCAGAGCTTGACATCGTTAATGTCAAATAAAGGAGGGAAAACAATCAAAAACGCATACCTAGAAAAAGACAAGAAATATAGATTTGCTTCTCCCTTACTCTTATGTCTAACTATATGCGTGCATTCTTTTCACACGCTGATGACGTCATGGAATGTTTAATCTATAAGATACAAAGTCTATGCTTCAAACAAGGAATGCTACAGATACTTTGTCACGGTGTCGCATAGTGAATAATTATGCTAACTCTCTATACCCTTCAGACAGACAGACAGAATTAAGTGTTTTTTTTTGTTATACAAACAGTAACATTATAATACAGGACTATTCCAAAATTGAACGAAAAATACCCACGATAGCAGTGTTAAAACATTTGTTTGCACAAAACCACTTTTTGTTTTAAAAAATATAATGATAATAGATGTGTTTGCGATTCAAGTTTCTCATTTGGTGTTGAACTTTTAATTTTAATTTTTTATGAAGGCATTTACAGTTATCTGTATATATGTTATAGTTATATGTGTTTCTAAACTTACTTAGGTGTAGTTATAGTAAACAATAACGTTTTAAAATTGTATTAGTTATATTATCGTAATTTCTAATCAAGACATATGACTGGAAAAGTTCACTAAGATACGGACGTTTCGGGTGCTTTACAGCAACCCATGGTCACAGGCGGGACTGAGATGCATGACGTCCCGATGACATAATTAACTTGGCTACCATCACTTTATGAAAATTAATTTTTGGCTCGATCCAAGCAGAATGAGATTACAATATCTTGAAGTTTTGCAGTGGTATGCTTAGGTTTGGATTTAATTTTGTTAATTATAGGATCCCAAGCAGATGGCAGCATCCATTCATCTTCTCTATTGAAATTAGGATGATTTTTTGATTTCAATAGCCTCGCGTGTCATCCTTGGTTGAGATCGGAGTTCTTTTGCGAGGATTTGTGGTCTACTAAATCTGATGTAATAGCGGGGATGTTTTTCAAAATGTTCACAGACTTCTTTCTATTGTTCATTATAATGAATCTATTTGACTTTTTCTTTATCGGCTTGTAGTCTACTGCTGGATATGGGGGCCTGTCACATTGGTTTTCCTTAAACATTCGGCTGGGAAGGTTGTCAATCGCAGTGCCAAATGTCTCCGCTGCTGCCTAGCGCTGGTCTTGGTATTTTACATCTGAACTAAACGAGATGACTTTAACAAACTTTAACAACAAAAGAAAATTATAACAATTTTCTAGCATTTTCTTGCCTTTGATGACACCAACGGGAAATATGGGGTGATAAATTCTCTTACGCGGTCACCTCACGTACATACATGCATAATACATAAGTTTTCAGCCCATAACCGAGTAAAGATACCGAAAAAGTTTTACTGGAAACTGGGCATTCGACCTAAGTCCTTAGGGATGATTGACAATCAAAATACAGATGCGTTGTCACCCCTGAGAACTAAGTTTGAATGGCTCCAACTTAGTTCCGTATCCAGTTAAAACGGTCTTCGGTTCTGTATACTTACTATATGAAATACAGCATCGTTGAGCTGCTATTTTACGCTGGTATTCTGTAAGAGCGTGTTCTTTTCCCGGTGGAGCCGAACCATTTGTGCTACAACTATAATATAACTGCAGCATGGCTCTACCACGTATAAAACTTGTTTTATTTTTTAAATATTCGATAAAGGTATCCCTCTTAACATCGTAAAATATCTAAGATTAGCTTTGGAGTACTTTTCTTTTTTTTATAGGATAAGGGTGACAAAGGAGCACACAGTCCACCTGATGGTAAATGGTTGCTGCGGCCCATACACATCTACATCTATCCTCTATTACAATTCAAAATGTAGATGCATTGTCACCCGAAAGGACTAAGATGGAATGCCTCATTTCCAGTAAAAAGGGCCTCCGGCCACCTGAACTCGCCAAGCGAAACCCAGAGGTAAAACTCTACTTCACGCTGGTTTTCTGTGAGGTCGTGGTACCACCCTGGTTTGTGCTGGCCCATCCATGCTACAGCAAAAGCTGCCGCGTGGCTCTACCACTGTTTAAAATTAATTTTCATCATTTATCTTAGCAATTGTCAGCAGTTGGTCGGTTAGAAAAGCAGTATTTAACACTGGTAGAGCCACGCGGTAGCTTTTGCTGTCGCACGGATGGGCCGGCTCGAACCGGGGTGGTACCCACGACCTCACAGAATACCAGCGTGAAGTAGAGGTTTACCTCTGCGTTTCGCTTGGTGAATGCAGGTGGCCGGAGGCCCTTTTTACTGGAAATGAGGCATTCCAACTTAGTCCTCACGGGTCACAACGCATCTGCATTTTGATTCGCAAACGAGGATAGATGTAGATGTCTATGGGCCACAGCAACCACTTACCATCAGGTGGACTGTGTGCTCGTTTGTCACCCTTATCCTATATAAAAAAAAAAAGTATCATACTTGGACTGAAATTGAATCTAGCGTATACAAGGCGCTATACTCCAAGCCAACATTTATTTTCTTTAAATATGCTACAAAAGAAACGTTGCGTAATGTAAAACTACGAAACAAAAAAGTACAATAAGTTTGCTAAGGTAATCGGTACAATACCTTGCTAATATAACGGTAATAGCTTAATGCAGGTCATTAAGATTGCAGTATTGCGTGCCAAAAGTACGTACAGTCCTTTTTAATGTTATTAAAAGTGTATTGCTCTACCTTTCTTAAACTTATAGGACATGTACTTGTAGGTGGTGGGTATGCGGGGGAGAGGAGTGACGGTATAGCGAGGCGCCGCTCTCAAAATGTCAGCTGTCTAATTTTCTACAATCTTGAAGCTCCCCTTTAAAGTGCATAGATACTTTCTTGCTCGATTTTTTAGCGTATGTTAACGTTAATTTTGTTTAAGAAGCAACTTTATCAGTATATAATCAGGGACACGACTAACTCCACGTGCTAACTTCTGACTTACTTTATATAAAAAAACTTTCGCTTGTCGATATGTTAATTTACGTTAATTTTATTTTATTAAATTTAACTAATTTTACAGATTATATGGCGTTTAATTTTATTTTTCTTAATATTCACTGTTTTTGGTGCTTTATAGCACACATGGTCACGGGGAACTAAGGTGTTTGACGTTCTAACGTCGTAGTTAACGGAACGGTTAAAAAGGGTCTCCACTTCTTTACGCACATCATACGAAACACAGCAGAATTAAGCTGCTATTTTACACTGGTATTTTCAGAGAGCGTGGTCCCACCCCGGTCCAGCCGAATCGTGCTACAACCATAATATAGCTGCTGAGTGACTCTACCATGTATAAAACGCAAGCAGGTTTTGTCATTAATTTTCTACCACCGACGCGGACCTTGTGATTTAGTTTCGATGACTTTTCAAAACCTTATATTTAATTAGCGACCTAATCCTGCTTCGCCTGGGTGAGATACAGATGTGGCGTCGTTTAAATTTTTCTAATTCAATAAATAAATCACCAAATTCTGGGATAAGTTTATATATTTGGTTAAGCTTATGATTAGTATCTTGATTTCATCAGAATGGGTTCAGCCATTTTGAATATGAGCCCGGACAGGCAGATAGACAGACAAACATTTTACAAATGATTTTTCATATGTTAATTTCATGTACATCATCTCCTGAACTCGATAATAGACGGCTATTTCGTAAAGACAAACACTTCAATTTTACTTTGTAAATGTTTAGACTTACTTAAATCTCTTAATAGGGTCAAAATTTTACATCGATCATAAAAAATTGGTACTTCCAGAAAGGAACCGGAAAGAAACTCTGGCGTATTTCATTTTCTTTCAAAAGCCATGTTATTTATTACTTTGAATGTACATTATTAAATGAAACTAATTTTACGGCTTTTATCGCATTTTATTTGAGCTGTCTAATCCCCGACATTTCGGGCGCTTAACAGAACTCATAGTCATGGGTGGGACTGAGCTGAGGTGTTTGACATCCTGAAGTCATAGTTAATGAAGGCTACCTTCAACCTTAAGATATTAAATCTTTGGTCCGATCGACACGGAATGGGCTTTCAGTATCTCGAAGTTTTTCAGTAGTTTACTTTTGCTTGAATTTAATTCAATTTAATAATATACGTATCCCAAACAGATGATAGCACCCAGCCATGTTGATATTAGGATTTATTTATTTGTTTATTTCAATAGTCTCGTGAATTATCCTTGGTAAAAGAAGGTGTTCATTTGTACATTATTACCCTATAATTGCCACCGACAGTTTCAGTTATGCCAGCGGGGATAAAAGTAAAAATTTGGTTTCTTGCCTGCTATGAAAAAGGTTAACCAAGCAGAAGGGCAGCGGTCACCATATCAACTGACTACGTAAATTCAGTTGTTATAAATAATTCTAGAAAAATATATCCACATGAGAGAAACTCGTTCGTAAAGAAAATTTTTCCCTCCATTACGCAGTGAAAAAATTTATTTTGTGCAACTCATGAACTTTAACTAAAATAAAATTAAATATGTCTACATTCACACGTTACCCCTAATTTAAAAATAACAGCATTGTGAAATACGTGTAATTCAAATGTCACACTGATTCGATATGACGAAAAAATACTGACTTTCACTGCGGGATGTCGTGTTTGTTTCGGTTTAATTACGCTTGATATTTTGACATTTCTAAACCATGTAATATTTCTGAAAATGAAAATTCAATGTGAATATTTCATGTTCATTCTTTTCTTAACGTAAGTATCAGATTTACAAATTGTTTCATTTTTAAATAAAACTAATTTTACGGATTCTATCGCGTATATTAACTTATTTTTATCTTCCCCACGTTTCGGGTGCTTTCCAGCACCCGTGGTCACGGGGGACTAAGGTGTTTGACGTCCTGCTGTCATAGTTATCCCGGCTACCTTCTGTTTTTTAATATTATTTTTTTTTGGTTCGATTTACGCAGAATGAGCTTACAGTATCTTGAGGTCTAGCAGTGATATACTTGGGTTTGGATTTTATTTTATTGATTATGGGATCCCAAGCAGATGGCAGCACCCATCCATCTTCTCTATTAAAATTAGGATGTTTTTTAATTTCAATAGCCTCACGAATCATCCTTGGGAGGAATCGGTGTTCTTTTGCGAGGATTTGTGGTCTATCAAATTCAATGTAATGGCGGGGACGATCTTGAACATGTTCACAAACTGCAGACTTCCCGATACGTCGGTGCTTCACGTCAGCTATATGTTCTTTAACGCGGGTTTTTATAGATCTTTTTGTTTGTCCTATGTACGAGAGACCACATTCACATCCAGCTTGTACACTCCTGCATCTTGTAGAGGGATATGACACTTGACGGATGGTAAAAATTGACCAATCTTCTTCAGCGGCTTGAAGTATGTTTTAATGGAAGCTCGCTTCAAGATGTAGCCAACCTTGTCTGTGACTCCTCTGACATAGGGTAGTACAGCAGGCACTCGCTCGACTGTGGCTGGCTTCACTCGGTCACTGTGACGTAGGCGCGGGACCCGAAGCTTGTTGTCTTGCAATACTTGCTTGACGTGCTGAAGCTCGGCGGCCAGATGTTTTCTGTCACAGATCCCTCGTGCTCTCTGAAACAAAGATTTTCCCCCGGTAGCTAACTGTGAAGGATGATGGTGCGAATCACCATTAGATATCGGTTGGTATGGGTATTTTTTCTGTACACAATATGACCAATAGTGTTATCAGGATTTCGGATGACTAAAACATCTAGGAAAGCTAAAGTATTGTTTGCCTCTAACTCCATTGTGAATTGTATTTTAGGGTTTATGGAATTAAGGTGGTTTAAAAATGCAGTTACTTTGTCAGATGGTAAAATTGTGAAAGTATCGTCTACGTACCGCTTGTAGAATCTTGGATTTACAGGAGCATTAAGAAGGGCTTTCTCCTCAAAGTCCTCCATGAATATGTCGGCGACTACGGGAGATACAGGTGAGCCCATTGCCACTCCGTCTACTTGCATGTAGAACTCTTATTTCCACAATAAATAGCCAGATGTAAGGCAGTGTTTGAGTAATACTGCATATTCTGTGGGCATGTTGTTATCTTCTAGCTTTCTAGTAACAATTGAGATGCAGTCTTCAATAGGTAGGCATGTGAATAGTGACTGAACATCAAAACTGACCATAGTTTCATTGTCAGCGAGATGTAGGTCTTTTATCTCACTAACAAAATGGTATGAATCCTTTGTGTGTGCTCTGGTATGTCCTCTTAGTGGTGACAGTATTTTTGCCAAGTGTTGAGCCAACTTATAAGTTGGTGAATCGATCTGGCTTACTATAGGACGTATTGGAGCGTTTGGTTTGTGTATTTTCGGTAACCCATACAATCTCGGTGGTTTGGCACATGATGGTATTGTCGAATTCACGTCGAGATCTAATTTTTCGGAGTATTTCTTTATTAAATCAGTAGTTGTTTTAAGTGTATTAGTTGTAGGGTCTATTTTGACTTTTTTGTATGTACTTACGTCCGATAAAAGTTGTTGTATTTTAGAATTATACTCTGACGTGTCCATTATTACCGTAGCATTTCCTTTATCCGCGCGGAGAATCGTGAGCTCTGGTCTGTTGCGAAGTTGTACAACGCTTTAAATTCGTCTTTGGGGAGATTTAGTTTCGGCGCGGAACTTCGACGTAACAAGGACGAAATGTCTTGACGTATAGCCTCTAAATCCTGTTTACCGATATTGTTCTTAAACAGACAGTTTTCTACGCTGCACATAATTTCCTCGTACGGGATTTTTTGCGGCGTTATAGCAAAATTCAAGCCTTTCGACAATACTTTTATTGTAGGTTCGTCGAGTGTTTCTTTTGACAAATTATAGACCGTGCGTTGTTTATTGTTTGCGTCTGTGGTCAACGGTTGTTGCGTTTCGTTTCTACGTTGACAGGGATGTTTGGCATTTGATTTGATAGTTAATTTTTGGTATTTTTCTTTGCATTCATTATTTGTCTTTGCATTCATTATATTTCGATATTTCGCGTTTGTTTAAAGTTTCAATGCAATTATTAAAATCAAATGTCGTTAAAACTGTCTTTAACTCACTGGACAAATTGTCTATGGTATTATTTATGATTTGTAAATCGAACCGTTTTTGCTGAATCACCGTTCGTAACAACTTTTTACTTGCCTGATTTAAGATCTTAGCGCTTCCTCGAATGTCCTTTTTAGTGGATATTTTGACGCACGTAGGAATGAGATTGTGATCGCGGCACCTCTTCAAGAAAATCAATGATGTTAAATATCTTGCGCGCTTGGTCATGAGATCTTCTAATCGGCGAATTTTATTTGCAATTACCAGTCCGTACTGGTTTACATAATGATTTCTTATATTTACGCGAACACTACACATTTAAATAAAACTAATTTTACGGATTCTATCGCGTATATTAACTTATTTTTATCTTCCCGACGTTTCGGGTGCTTTCCAGCACCCGTGGTCACGGGGGGACTAAGGTGTTTGACGTCCTGCTGTCATAGTTAGCCCGGCTACCTTCAGTTTTTTAATATTAATTTTTTTTTTGGTTCGATTTACGCAGAATGAGCTTACAGTATCTTGAGGTCTAGCAGTGGTATACTTGGGTTTGGATTTTATTTTATTGATTATGGGATCCCAAGCAGATGGCAGCACCCATCCATCTTCTCTTTTGAAATTAGGATATTTTTTAATTTCAATAGCCTCACGAATCATCCTTGTGAGGAATCGGTGTTCTTTTGCGAGGATTTGTGGTCTATCAAATCTAATGTAATGGCGGGGACGATCTTAAACATGTTCACAAACTGCAGACTTCCCGATACGTCGGTGCTTCACGTCAGCTATATGTTCTTTAACGCGGGTTTTTATAGATCTTTTTGTTTGTCCTATGTACGAGACTCGTACATAGGACAAACAAAAACATCAAACCAAAAAAAAAAATTAATATTAAAAAACTGAAGGTAGCCGGGCTAACTATGACAGCAGGACGTCAAACACCTTAGTCTCCCGTGACCACGGGTGCTGGAAAGCACCCGAAACGTCGGGAAGATAAAAATAAGTTAATATACGCGATAGAATCCGTAAATTAGTTTTATTTAAATGTGTAGTGTTCGCGTAAATATAAGAAATCATTATGTAAACCAGTACGGACTGGTAATTGCAAATAAAATTCGCCGATTAGAAGATCTCATGACCAAGCGCGCAAGATATTTAACATCATTGATTTTCTTGAAGAGGTGCCGCGATCACAATCTCATTCCTACGTGCGTCAAAATATCCACTATAAAGGACATTCGAGGAAGCGCTAAGATCTTAAATCAGGCAAGTAAAAAGTTGTTACGAACGGTGATTCAGCAAAAACGGTTCGATTTACAAATCATAAATAATACCATAGACAATTTGTCCAGTGAGTTAAAGACAGTTTTAACGACATTTGATTTTAATAATTGCATTGAAACTTTAAACAAACGCGAAATATCGAAATATAATGAATGCAAAGACAAATAATGAATGCAAAGAAAAATACCAAAAATTAACTATCAAATCAAATGCCAAACATCCCTGTCAACGTAGAAACGAAACGCAACAACCGTTGACCACAGACGCAAACAATAAACAACGCACGGTCTATAATTTGTCAAAAGAAACACTCGACGAACCTACAATAAAAGTATTGTCGAAAGGCTTGAATTTTGCTATAACGCCGCAAAAAATCCCGTACGAGGAAATTATGTGCAGCGTAGAAAACTGTCTGTTTAAGAACAATATCGGTAAACAGGATTTAGAGGCTATACGTCAAGACATTTCGTCTTGTTACGTCGAAGTTCCGCGCCGAAACTAAATCTCCCCAAAGACGAATTTAAAGCGTTGTACAACTTACGCAACAGACCAGACCTCACGATTCTCCGCGCGGATAAAGGAAATGCTACGGTAATAATGGACACGTCAGAGTATAATTCTAAAATACAACAACTTTTATCGGACGTAAGTACACACAAAAAAGTCAAAATAGACCCTACAACTAATACACTTAAAACAACTACTGATTTAATAAAGAAATACTCCGAAAAATTAGATCTCGACGTAAATTCGACAATACCATCATGTGCCAAACCACCGAGATTGTATGGGTAACCGAAAATTCACAAACCAAACGCTCCACTACGTCCTATAGTAAGCCAGATCGATTCACCAACTTATAAGTTGGCTCAACACTTGGCAAAAATACTGTCACCACTAAGAGGACATACCAGAGCACACACAAAGGATTCATACCATTTTGTTAGTGAGATAAAAGACCTACATCTCGCTGACAATGAAACTATGGTCAGTTTTGATGTTCAGTCACTATTCACATGCCTACCTATTGAAGACTGCATCTCAATTGTTACTAGAAAGCTAGAAGATAACAACATGCCCACAGAATATGCAGTATTACTCAAACACTGCCTTACATCTGGCTATTTATTGTGGAAATAAGAGTTCTACATGCAAGTAGACGGAAGTGGCAATGGGCTCACCTGTATCTCCCGTAGTCGCCGACATATTCATGGAGGACTTTGAGGAAAAAGCCCTTCTTAATGCTCCTGTAAATCCAAGATTCTACAAGCGGTACGTAGACGATACTTTCACAATTTTACCATCTGACAAAGTAACTGCATTTTTAAACCACCTTAATTCCATAAACCCTAAAATACAATTCACAATGGAGTTAGAGGCAAACAATACTTTAGCTTTCCTAGATGTTTTAGTCATCCGAAATCCTGATAACACTATTGGTCATACTGTGTACAGAAAAAATACCCATACCAACCGATATCTAAATGGTGATTTGCACCATCATCCTTCACAGTTAGCTACCGGGGGAAAATCTTTGTTTCAGAGAGCACGAGGGATCTGTGACAGAAAACATCTGGCCGCCGAGCTTCAGCACGTCAAGCAAGTATTGCAAGACAACAAGCTTCGGGTCCGCGCCTACGTCACAGTGACCGAGTGAAGCCAGCCACAGTCGAGCGTGTGCCTGCTGTACTACCCTATGTCAGAGGAGTCACAGACAAGGTTGGCTACATCTTGAAGCGAGCTTCCATTAAAACATACTTCAAGCCGCTGAAGAAGATTGGTCAATTTTTACCATCCGTCAAGTATCATATCCCTCTACAAGATGCAGGAGTGTACAAGCTGGATTGTGAATGTGGTCTCTCGTACATAGGACAAACAAAAAGATCTATAAAAACCCGCGTTAAAGAACATATAGCTGACGTGAAGCACCGACGTATCGGGAAGTCTGCAGTTTGTGAAAATGTTCAAGATCGTCCCCGCCATTACATTAGATTTGATAGACCACAAATCCTCGCAAAATAACACCGATTCCTCCCAAGGATGATTCGTGAGGCTATTGAAATTAAAAAACATCCTAATTTCAATAGAGAAGATGGATGGGTACTGCCATCTGCTTGGGATCCCATAATCAATAAAATAAAATCCAAACCCAAGTATACCACTGCTAGACCTCAAGATACTGTAAGCTCATTCTGCGTAAATCGAACCAAAAAAAAATAATATTAAAAAACAGAAGGTAGCCGGGATAACTATGACAGCAGGACGTCAAACACCTTAGTCCCCCGTGACCACGGGTGCTGGAAAGCACCCGAAACGTCGGGAAGATAAAAATTAGTTAATATACGCGATAGAATCCGTAAAATTAGTTTTATTTAAATATGTAGTGTTCGCGTAAATATAAGAAATCATTGTTTCATTTTACTCAAGATGACATATTATGTGCAGGAATTCATTGATTTAAATAATAATTATTGTGTATTAAAATATTAATAATATATATTTTTAATACACAAATATAATACATAATAATCAACTCGGTTGGGCAGCGTTTTGGAAAGTACGGCACATCTTCTCGTCAGATATACCTCAAAACTTAAAAACGAGACTAAAACCAGTGCCAGTGTTGCCAGTGATGACCTAGGAACTGAGACGAGGCCGGATGAGGAAGCTCAAGGTCGCTCAGCGAGCAATGGAGAGGGCTACGGAGTTTCTCTGCGTGATTAACTAAGAAATGAGGATATCCGAAGTAGAAACAGAGTGGCCGACATAGCCCAACGGATTAGTAAGCCAAAGTGGCAATGGGCTGGCCATATAGCTCGAAGAATCGACAAACGATGGGGAAAAAAGGTTTTTCATTCTTTGGGGGAGACTCATGTTAAGGAGTGGACTTGTGAAGGGCTGTAATGATGATGATGATGATTAAAAATATAGTAATGTATATTATAATTAATTTTTTTATCAATATCAGCTTATTAAATTTCCTCCTAAACTCTCTCGTAAATTGCTTCATATTCATCCCTAATATGTAGTTGTCACGCTTGACTGGCGAGCTGGTAACCTCAGTTATATTATTATTTTATAAGTTGTTATCAGGAAGATGCTGCTGCCCATAACCTTTTTCTTTTCCCTCTGTCATCACTTACGTTACCCACGGGATGATATGATAGGATAGAAGATTATCTTACGCTGCCACTACATAGCACTATATTTTATTGTTATATTAAATGTGCCGTGCTTTATGGCATTCCTTTGTGGGAACCCTATGTTCAGTAGTAGACTTGTGAAGGACTTTAAAGACGATGATGATGATGAAATATAACCTTGTTATGGTGGCGCTAGATAAGCGTTTGTTTTTCCATCCGATTACAATATATCTTCAAGATTACATCGGCTTTTACCACGCTAAGAGAGTGCAATTGACAACCTTTTTACATGGGGAAATGTCTTCGCATACCCGCCTCGCGGGGGCTAGGACGGGTTATATCGGACTCGCATCGATTACAACCCCATGGTGTTTCACCTTCGCTTTATATTGGCAGGGCAAAGGCAACGCTTTCGCACACATCCGCGGCCTCACCAGCGCTGGACGCTCCATGGCAGTTCCTCCTCAGAGGAGGATAAACTCCTCCTTTATTCTTCCCGGGTAAGGCGAACCAGGAAAACAAGGTACGCCTTCCTCCGCGGCCTCAACTCCACCTCCCGAACGGACTCCCCGAGCCCGACACGGGTAGACCATGGGGCAGGATAAAACGAGCACTCGGAAGCATCCGCTTTCCTAAACCCAGCGGCGAATCTGGTCGATAGCTTCACCGTCATCTGCGGAGGGTAAGGGGGAGTGGCGCCTCGTTATACCGTCACTCCTCTCCCCCTGCAGCTCCACCACCTCCAAATGCATGTCCTATAAGTTTAAAAAAGTGGAGCTTTACATTTTTGATAACATTAGAAAGACTGTACGTACTTTTGGCACGCAATACTGCAATCTTAATTACCTGCATTAAGCTATTACCGTTATGTTAGCAAGCTGTTGTACCGATTATCTTTAAAAATTATTGTATTTTTTTGTTTCGTAATTTTATTTTCCGCAAAGATATGGTTTATAATTTTCTGCTGTTTTTTATTGTTAAAAAGCTGTTTTGTTAAAATCTACACCATACCTTTATAAATCTGCGCGTTAATGTTCCCCGAATTCAGCTATCTAAAATCTACACACGGTCTACATACATACACACATAAACTATGGACTATGGACTTCTATTTGGCACGATCCTGACACACCTCTCTCGCTTCCTCCACATCCATATACCTACGCATACACGCTCGTCGGTTAAAGGAACTCTTGATTTGATCTATTTTCAATATATCGCCAAATTGGTCGATAAACTTTCGCCAAGGGCGTCCCTTCTCGACTCTGCCGTTCACCTCTTCAACATAAATTTGCTTTTTCACTCTTTTCTCATTGATTCTTTCTACATGCCCAAACCACCGAAGCATTCCCTTCTTAATGCTGGTCACAACATTATCTTGCAAACCACATTCTTCTTTTATCACACAATTTCTCACTCTGTCATTCAAATTCATTCCTAACATATTCTATTTGAATTCTGTTCTTTTTTCACATATCGTTTTACTTTGTTACATCCTCCGTACATCCCATTCCCTTTCTAAATCCCGCTTGCACGTCCCAAATTTTTCCATCAGTTTCTTTCATAACTTTTTCAATTAGTATCTTAGCATACAGTTTTCCCACAATGCTAAGAAGGCTTATACCACGGTAGTTTTTACAGTCCTGCTGTGATCCTCTTCCCTTATATATTGGGACTATTACGGCCTTGCACCAGTCTCCCGGTACCCGCTTAAGTTCCCGACATAAATTAAACATGGTGCACAGCAGGTCTGCCACCATTCCTTCACCAGCCTTCAGCATTTCGAGAAATACTATATCATATCCGGCTGCCTTACCTGCCTTCATGCTTTTCATTGCTTTCATTATTTCATCTTTACTTATGTCTCTATCTATTTCCTTTTCTTTCGGAATTTCTATTTCATTTAATTCAAACAACTCATCACTCATAAACACGCTTTCAAAGTATTCCTTCCATCTCCTTAAACTCAAAGCTTCGTCATTCAGAATAAAGCCATTCTGGTCTCGTATAGAATTCATTCTAGGCTGATTCGAATGTCCCCTGGCTGTTCTTACGAGTTTCCAGAGCATTTCAATGTTTGCCTGGAAGTTTCCGATATTCTTCTATCATTCTTATCCGTTCGTTTTTGCATTTTCCTTATAACTACTTCTTTTACTCTCTGATTTAGATGTCTAAAGACTGCCTTTTCCTTTAAATATCATCATTCATACCGCTAGAATTACAAGCCTTGGTTGCTAGTAAATCTAGCCATGCTTTCTTTTTTGCTTGAACTTCCATCCGTGCCTCATCATCCCACCATAAAGTGTTATTTTTCCTTTCATTTGTTTTCTTACTTACACCACATACTTCGATAGCTGCATCCACCAAAACTTTCTTGGCATTATACCACACAGTCTCCAAGTCCAAATCACAATACACAATTCAGCCATACCACTTATATTTTCTCTCAATCTAAATTTGAACTTCTCTTTCACACCTTCATCTTGTAAGCTCTCTGTTCTTATACGCTGTAACGCAGTGGTAGACACAGATGTTCAATACTGCCAACGTCTGAAAATATCATTAATTCGGCATAAGACCAGGTAATGGTCCGTCCCTACGTTAGACCCCCGGTAAACCCTTGTATCCACTACCGCGCTCCTTATTCTTTCATCAACAATTATGAAATCTATCATGCTTCTATCATCACCTCTTTCCAATGTATACGTGTGAATCTTCTTATGAAGAAAGAAAGTGTTCGTCACAAAAATATTCTTTTCCACACATACGGTGAGGAGGCTTTCACCATTCTCATTTATACTTTGATCACCAAACGTTCCCAATATACTTTCATAACTAAGCCTCCTCACCCCAACCCTTCCATTAAAATCTCCTAATATCACAATATTTGCATTAACTTTGCATTGCATTAGCACTATCCCTACCAACTCCCACAACTGCTCTCGGATATAAGTGGGCTTAGACATGTCTGGGGCGTAGACCCCTAGAACCAACAACTTCTTTAAGCACACTTTCAATCGTATCCATAGCAGTCTCGGGCTTACACATTCATACTCTTTCACAGAATGACCCATTCTTTCTGAAAGGATAATACCGACTCCCTGGCATGCCCGCTCGGCCTCGTCTACACCAGACCAGTACGCGGTATACATGCCATGTGTAGTGGCATCCTTTCACTTCCGTTTCGTCTCATTTACACATAACACGTCTATTCCTCTATCATACATCATATCGCATAATTCATCCATCTTATCATTCATTGCTCCACATACATTCAACGTAGCCAGACGGGCCTCCGTAATCCACTTTTCGCCCCTCCGGGGGACAGAACGTGACGGGTGGCGAACCTGGTCGCCGGTTTTCCTCCCGGAGATTCTTTGCACCCCTGCCCCATTAAAGGGGCGCCGGAAACTCGGGGCCATTTCGTAATTGTTTTGCCTCATGGTGCGAAAGTAGGGGTGGTATTTTTTACGCCGCTACCACACGGCGAGGAGCCGAGTCTGTTCTTTCGGCTTTGTCGCTTGTTTAGCACCACCCGGGGGACAAGTGTAGGGTGGGCCTAGGATTAGGTGGTTGAAGCCTACGGACGCGAGCGACGGTCTGCTAATGGTATAATAAGATAATGTCAGTGAGAGTGGGAGGGGGGAATATAGAATACGCCTTACCAGCAATAGAATCTGTCATCATTACTTGTAATTGAATTATTTTTTATGAAAAAAATAATACAATAATCGTTTATTCCGAAATAAAGAAAAATGAGCAAAGGTCTCTTGAGATGGCTGTGCGTTCGAAATATTTGTTTTTCTGTGGATTTGTTCTGTTACTTTCTAAACATTATTCTTCGTGTTTGTTGATTTGTTACTTTCAGGAAATTTATATAAATATGAAGATTATTTAATTATGAAGATGTTATTCTACTGCTTAATATAAGAATATATTCCTTTTTTTATCTTTGTCGGCCAGTACATGTGCACGCCTTAAACGCTTCACAAGCGGTTTAACAATCGTAATGGCAGATGCCGCGTACCTCTGACAGTGTTGCATGCAACCGGCCTTGGTATTTTAAGTCTGACTTACTTCAGATGGCATTTCCATTGTCGCCTCTTACGACACAAGGCATGTATTAAGTGATCATAGAGCTCATACTACATTAGTGCTTCTATTAAGTAAAAGTAGCAAAGTTACAGCTTCTACCACAAATATTTTTATATTCATATACTTAAAAGAAGTCCTCAAACTTTATATTAAGAATATGTTGGAAACAAAAAAAACGTTTATGTTAATTAAATAAAATATTTTTATTTTTATTTTATATACTTCCAACTGCTGCGCACAGGCCTCCTATAATTTCTGTGAGGTAAACTAAAGATAGAATAAGGCATCGCCAAAGTTACACATGCAGCAAAAAGTTTTTGTAGAATCAGCCTTGGGCCGCAGATGCGTCACTAAAGCAATTTATGGAAGTCGTGATCTGAAACTAAATTTAAGAAACATGAACATACAGAAAACTGATGTGCCATTTAAATATTTGTAGTTTTAGTGAGTGAATTTATTATTTAGAATATTTAACACGCTTTTATCGGCTCTCCTGTATGTTAGTATGTACATAATGTATTAATGGACTTAATAAACTTTAATTTTGCTGACGTATTAAGAGCCACTAACATTTTAGTAATATAATAACTACGACCTAACATTATTAGAATTTTCACCAGGCTGCAGATTTAGCCATTTACCATGGAGTAGAATGTGAGTTCATTTGACACTTTGTTTTATGAAGAATATAACTGCAGTGGTTGTACCGCATATATGTGGAAAATGAGCACATAGTTAACCTGATCGTAAGTGGACGCTATGGCCTATAGACATCACCATTTACCCTCAATTAAGAATCAAAATGCAGATGCATTGTCAACCCTGAGGACTAAGATAACATGCCTCATTTTCAGTAAAAAGGGTCTCCGGTTCTCTACACTCACAATACGAAACGTAGCAGCATTGAGCTACTATTCTATGAAAACATGGTCGTTCCCTGGTCGAACCGCCCATTCGTTGACTTTCATGTTTGTTTTTTATCATACATACGATTTATGATATATACATATGACAAACATCACGCTTATGCTGCTATTTTACGCTTGCATTCTGTGAGAACGTGATCCTACCGCAGTCGAGCCGACCCATTGTTGCTTCAATAAATATGACTCTACCACGTATTATTCATAATTAATCAGAAACCTGCGTGTATATATATCTATCTTAAACTTCATACATCGTCGTCTTTATCAGCTTGCAAAAGTCTATGATTGGTAGTGGGCCTCTTACATTGAGAGGATTTTCCTTCGCCACGTGTGGCAGGTGAATTGGCAATCACAGTACCAGAGGTCTCGAATATTTAGATAGTAGTATATTAGATTAGAAAATTTAGAGGTTCAATGGAATTCATTTTGTGAAATGGGACAATAATATTAAAGGAAGATTTAACTAAGTCTGAATATTACAAAAAGAAAGTTTAAGACAAAACTGAAGAATTTTATATAGATTATAAGTCAACATTAAAACAAAAATTGTCTGAACGCGCTGACAAAAATCCTAAATCTACTTATTCCGACGATGATGTGTCATCGAAAGTTTCAAGTACTTCAGGAGTTAGATTACCTAAAATTAGGCGCGGGTCCCGAACGTCCTACGTCACAGTGACCGAGTGAAGCCGGCCACAGTCGAGCGTGTGCCTGCTGTACTACCATATATCAGAGGTGTCACAGACAAGATTGGCTACATCTTGAAGCGAACTTCTATTAAAACATTCTTCAAGCCACCGAAGAAGATTAGTCAGTTAGTACCATACGTCAAGCGCAATAATCCTCTACAAGATGCAGGAGTGTACAAGCTTGATTGTGAGTGTGGACTCTCATACATATGGCAAATAAAGCGATCAATAAAAACCCGCGTAAAAGAACACATAGCTGACGTGAAGCACCAACGTTCCAGGAAGTCTGCAGTTTGTGATCATATCCTAGACGGCCCCCGCCATTATATTAGATTTTATAAACCACAAATTCTCGCGAAAGAACATCGATTCCTGCCAAGGTTGATACGTGAGGTTATTGAAATTAAAAAAACATCCTACTAATTTCAATAGAGAGGGAGGCTGGATACTATCACTTGCTAGGTATCCTGTAAGTCATAAAATTAAAACTAAACCCAAACATACCACTGCAAGACTTCAAGACACAGTAAGTTCATTTTGCGTAGAGCGGACCAAAATTAATAATTAAAATAGCTGAAGGTACTCCGGGTTAACTCTGACATTGGGACGTCAATCACCTTCGTCCCCCGTGACCATAGTTACTGGAAAGCAACCGAAACGTCGGAAACATAAAATAAGTTGATTAAACGCGATAAAATCCTTAAAAGTAGTTTTCTTCAACGTATTACACGTTCGCGTAAATATAAGATATAATTATATACCAAATATATTTTAAATGTCAAACTTCACTGTGTCCATAGATGTACATACAATGCGTTGGTCAGCTTGATACTAATGTTCACGCCACAACTTGCACTGTCGTAGGTAAATGAGCTTTGTAAATTATATGTAGCGACATGTTGTACATATAATTTACAAACAAAGAAATCTTAACTGTAATCGTTTGCTGAGTTATAAAGACTCAAGCTGAAGTTGGAAAAAAAACTAAATAATTAGTTAAAAAAAATAGACTGATAATAAACTATTACAGCCTATCACAAGCCCACTGCTGAACATAGATCACTTCCATATATTGCCACAAAGTACAGTTCTGAGTCTCCTGCAATCATTGACTGCCTAATAGTTTCTTTAGGTCGCTCCATTTAGCAGGAGTCACCCAACACTGCGGTTGTCAGTTTTTAGACCTATAAGGCCGGCTTATGGTCACCACATCAACTTACTGAACCACTTATCTATGTCAGTTACTCGTGTCCTTTAACGGATATCCTCGTTACGAACTTTTTTCCACAGAGAAATTCCGAGCATATCCCTCCCCATCGCACGCTGTTTGACTTTAAGCTTTCTCATATGGCCATAATTCATAGAGGGAATATATGCAATAATCTATTTATTATAAATATAATATTTTTTATAGGAGAGGGGGCAGATGGTCACCTGATGGTAAGTAACTACCGCCGACAACTGCAACACCAGGGCAATTGCAGATGCGTTGCCAGCCTATTAAAAACGAATAGGCTCTTTTCTTGAAGGTCCAGTCAGCATCAGATAAAAGGGAGCAGTCAAGATGTTTAAATATTTTAAAATAGCCAAAGTGATCATTAATATTCAACCATACATAGTAGCCAAATTAATGAATCAATATTTCTAAAATATATCGAAACACGTACAAAATCAAATGTATGACTTCATTTATACCGTTCAAAATTATAGTAACAAACAGAACGCCAATGGTATCCAAGCAGCCAAAGTATTAAAAAATGTGAAACACTCCAGGAAAAGAAATTTTATACCGATATCATAGGCTTGAAATTCTTTTCTTTTTGAGTCTTTGTGTATGGGTATCGATAAATGAGCCAAAAAAAAACCAAATTAATTATAGCATCAAAATGCTAAGAGGTTTTACAATACTAAGTATAAAATAAGATATGATTTTTATTTTTATATATTAGAGTGAATGTAGGAAACATGGTGAATGGAGCTTTGCACTCCTTTACGAGCAGTCGGAAGGTGTCTAACAAGGCTCGTTTGGCTGTGCATGAGGGGGTGTTGGTTCCGACACTCATGTACGGAAGTGAAAGTTGGGTATGGCAGAAGAAACATGAAAGCAGAATAAATGCAGTTGAGATGAGAGCATTAAGATGTATGATAGGAGTTAAACTGAGTGACAGGATAAGAAATAGTGAGATAAGGAAACGTTGTGGTCTGAAAGAAGATGTAGTGACAAAAATTGAGAAAGGTATGCTGAGATGGTTTGGCCACGTCGAGAGAATGAATGAAGAACGATTGACGAAAAAAGTGTATAAGGCGAGTGTGAATGAAAGTGTTGGAAGGGGTAGACCTAGGCGGACATTTCTAGACCAAATTAGGGACGTCTTAAAAAAAGGCCAGGTTAAGAGTACCCTAAACCGTAGAGCATGTATGAAGGGAATAATGAAAGTGGACGAAGCGAAACAAGTATGTAAGGATCGTAGCAAGTGGAAAGAAGTGGTCTCTGCCTACCCCTACGGGAAAGAGGCGTGATTATATGTATGTATTTCATGCAAATTAAGCACGGGAAAGCTACTACTAACAAAGTATTTGTTTTATAGGATAAGGGTGACAAACGAGCACACAATCCACCTGATGGTAAGTGGTTGCTGTGGCCCATAGACATCTACATATATCTTCGATTAAGAATCTAAATGCAGATGCGTTGTCACCCGTGAGGACTAAGATGGAATGCCTCGTTTCCAGTAAAAAGGGTCTCCGGTTCTCTACACTCACCAAACGAATCACAGCAGCGTTAAGCTGCTATTTTATGCTGGTATTCTGTAAGAGCGTGGTCCTTCGCCGGTCGAGCCGACCCATTCGTGCTAAAACCATAATATAGCTGCAGCATGGCTCTACCACGTATAAGATATATTTACGTTGAGATAAAATAATTTCATTTAAAATTAATATCAATAAAAAAAGATTTTCAAATAATAAACTGGATAAAACGTATTAATTAGGTTAAGTTCGAAGTAAGAGTTACGTAGTAACATTATTTAATCTGTGGTAAAGGTAAGTTAATATTAATGGACTCAAGCTACTTTTCCTATAAAATTTGGTGGTATTGGTGTGAGAAATCTTTCTAGCATTGCATTGCCTGCTTTCCTTGCTACCGTGCATTGTGTCAGTGACTTATGTAACATAATTTTAAATAATAAACTAGACGTGTGCTTTGCTACGGAGGCAGGTCAGACATGGCGAACGCTCTGTCTCGGCGAAAATGTTCCACTGGAAATTAACCAACAAAAATAGTGGTATACTTTGATGGTACAAGGCGTGCAGAAAGATTTGTTTCATAATTTCCATAGTGACCAAGGTCAGGCACGCCTTCTAGCTGTTTCGACAAAGGAATCAAGTCACTGGTTACACGTTTTACCATCAAGTAATCTCGGCAAATTACTTGATGGGCAAAGCTTGCGCATCGCCGTAGGAATCCGGCTAGGAGCGGCGATTTGCCAACCCCATCAGTGCCCATCTGGTAGCAGCATCGAGAAGTTTGGGCTCCACGGACTTTCATGTAAGAAAAGTCTTGTAAATGTGGTGGATTGCCAATAATCCAGATGGTATAAATGGTAACGCGAGTTTTGACGCGATGTGCGATGGTGAGATGGTGAAAATGCGGCTGGAATTAGTCCACACAAGTTCTTAGAACACTTCCCGTAGTAGATGCGATAAAATACGCAAATAGATGCAACATCTCCTCTCAGTGCCAGTGAATCAAGCTGATTAAAAAGAGCTCGGTCTTCGATGATTCGAATCGCTGTGCGCTGGATGCGATCAAATGGAAGGAGCTGCCATTGGGGAGCCTCGCCCAGAGATGATATGAAGTGTATATCTGCAATATTGATTTAACTGACTTATACTAAGCTCAGGGGGTTATTTGCATGTTATAAAGCATTATTAAAATTTTTGTTTGTCTGTATGTCTGCTTCTTATCTGTCCGTTTGTCCATCTGTTCGTGCTAATCTTCTGAATGGCTTAACTATTGTGATGAAAGTTTACGGACAGATAGAGTTTTTACCATAGTTGCCACGCTTAGCAGGCGGTTTTTTTTATAATATGAAGTTATTATCAGTAAGATGCTGCTACTTATCTCCTGTTTCACTTTCGTTCTGTCGCCTCTTGTGACACCTACGAGACGATGTGGATTAGTGGATATTTTTACAATACACAGTTTTAATACGAGTACTTCCTAATGTGTGTTGGCGGACTTCATATGCCCCGCTATATTTTTATTTTGAGCATAGACAATATAGTTACCATACCATACATAGACAATATAGTTACAATATAGTCATTAACAATATAGTTTTGTATTATTTTTTCTTTTTCATCACTAGCTAAGGAGAATTTGCTGAAATCACGTTTTGATGGTGAATTTATGATTTCAGCACAAATTTCTCCTATTTTGTATATGACATTTAATTTTTGTACCTACACAATGATAATTTAAAATTAAAAATTTTGTACAGCCGACTTCAATATAAGCGACTTCAAAATAGGTTATTTAAGAATAACTCAATAACCATTGGTCTGACCTTGATCAAATTCATATGGAACCACACGAGAACTATCAGCTTTCATATAAAAAAAGAATCATCAAAATCTGTTCGCCCAGTACAAAGTTTTGAGGTAACACACATAAAAAAAACATACACTCGAACTGAGTACCGTCTCCTTTTTGGAAGTCGGCAGAAAAATATGTAAATAGTTGAAGCCTACTCGTATAGATTTATGCGTACTGAAAAACATTTCAGTTTATAAAATAGTTTAAAATTTTATATCTCTTCGATGCGTTCATTAAAATTCGAGGCTTACGTGAATATTCACCGAAAACCTTCGACGAAACATGTTTGAGAGGCATTTATCAGTGCACCGATATTTGAAAACACTTAAAATGCCGGCCTAGTCAACAATTTTCATTATTAAAATCAATTTATTAAGATCCATCTATGAGCGTTCGTAACGAAGTAGTCGGTAAACAATTTAAAATATTATGCTTCACTAAAATATTTAATAATATATTTGGTGATGGGTATCAGAACATAGTGCTACGACACGATATTTGGTGTCTAAAGACAATTCTTACGTAGTGCACACTGAAATGATCGGGAATAAGAAAAACCACATGCACGGTATAGCTAAATTATACTTTATTGTTTATCGAAGTAACCGACATAGCCCAACGGATTAGTAAGCTGAAGTGGCAGTGGGCCGGCCATATAGCTGGAAGAACCGACAACCGATGGGGAAGAAAGGTTCTCGAGTGGCAGCCTCGTACCGGTAGGCGAAATGTATGTCCCCCCACAAGATGGAGTGACGACCTGGTAAGACATGCAGGAAGTCGATGGATGCAGGTGGCTCAGGACCGTGCTTTGTGGCATTCTTTGGGGGAGGTCTATGTTCAGCAGTGGACTTGTGAAGGGCTGTAATGATGATGATGATGATAATGATGTTTATCGAAGTATTCTCCGGTCAAATGAATGCACTTTTCCGTTCGTGCAAACCAATTATTAATAAAGTATTTCCAGTCTGAAGTTGATGTTGACAAAATGGCTGATTTGTACGCTTCCACAGCTGCTTCGGGGTCTTCAAACCATTGACCGCGTAATAAATTTTTAATTTTAGGGAATGTAAAGAGATCGTTTGGGCTCAGGTCAGGACTGTACGGAGGATGGCTCATCAGCTCAACGTTTTCCTGCTTCAAAATATCATTTGTCTTCTGAGCCGTATGGGAGCTAGCATTATCGTGATGTAAAATGAGGCGACATTTCGGCTTATTTTTTCGGAGTTCGGCTATCATTTCTGGCAAACAAACCGTGATATACCACTCAGCGGTAACCGTTCTGCGTTCCTGTAAAGTAATTGTAGCAACATGCTCCTTTTTAGAGACAAACGTAGCGACCGTTTTCTTTGACACGCTGCGGGAGCGAACCACTTTCGTTGGTTTGACCTCGTCTTCGAAGACCCAAACTGCTGACTGATGTTTTCTTTCAGGTTCGTATGAATAAATCCAGGATTCGTCACCTGAGACGATATTATAAACGGTATTTGACTTCCCTCCGTTCAAGCGTTGCAGAGTATCCCGGCACCAATCTACACAAACCGTCTTTTGCTCTTCGGACAAATTGTGGGGAATCCACCGAGAAACTAGCTTTCTTTCACACAGCTCATTATGTAATATCGACTGAATTGCTGTCATTCCGATACTGATAATAGCCCAAATCTGCTCGTATGTCACATGACGGTCATCTAATATAATAGTTCGCACAGCTGCGATGTTTTTAGGGGTGACCGCTGTTCTTGGTTGATCTGCAGAAGAAACAGTGCTGAGCGACACACAATGGCGTCAGAACTCGGCCTATCAGCGGTATGTTGTCGTTTGACTCGGTGATTCAACATCATAAATCGAACAAGTTCGCTGAGAAATTTATCTTGAGATAAGCCGCGACGAAAATTGTGATAAATTATGGCACGGAAATGTTCACGCGTGAGCTCCATTTCTGTTAACAACGAGTTAACTTTAAACCAACATAGTTCTTGTTGTTTAACATTTTTTTAATTGTTTGAATGTTATTAACATTCTAAGAGGCCAGTATTCAAATTCTAAAAAAAGTTTTATTGTAACTCAATCCGAAATATTCTATTCCTGATCATTTCAGTGTGCCCCTCCGAATAAGCCGTGCTGAAAACCATAATATTGCATTGTTTGTTAAGTTGTCAAATGTTAACGTCACGGCTTTATTTATAAAATACCCTTACGTTGGCGATTGTCTTACTATCGAAAGTATGTGTTGATAAAGTTAGATTTTGTAAATAATGAGCTAGTTTGTTTGTGGGCTACACTGTCAATTTATATAAAGTAAACATAAGTTATTAAACCTACGTCCTACGATGCAAAGACCGTTTTTCCTTTCGATCATGTTAAGGATCATATTAAGCATAAAATTATTGGTAAATCAATTGAGCATGCCCTAATCGCATTAAAAAAATAACGTTTAACATGATTACACGGATTTTTTAAAGTACTTTAAATACACACAAGTTTTCACTTATAACCTTATTGTTATACTTCCAATTTTCCGGTAATTTTATGTCAAACTTCCATTTGAAAAAAGTTTGGAAAATCCAAAAGTGCACGACTCATAATGCTCATATGATCATCATATCATTTTTCAGCACCCAAATTCAGAATATTAGTGGTTCTGTTTTTGCTAAGCTCAGTGCTTTGAACCGTATTAGGAACTTTCTTCCGGTCAAGGTAAAGATAACTCTGGTGCAATCTCTTATTTTGCCTATTATTGACTATACTGATGTATGTTTTCCTGATCTCAATGAGGTTTACCTTGATAAGCTGGATCGTCTCGTCAATAACTGTATCCGTTTTATTTTTCGTCTTCGCAAGTTTGATCATGTATCCTCATTTCGCACTCAGCTTAAATGGCTGCCAATTCGTCAGCGAAGACACAATAGGATACTTAACATAGTTTTTTCTATTTTACTTGATAACCACTATCCAAATTATCTGAAACATAAGTTTAAGTTTCTGCGGGATACTCATGACAGACAGCTTCAATTCAATAAAGTTTAAATAAATAAATAAATAAATATCATAATTCATGTCACTCCATAAAGTCCGAGACGTATTTAACTATAAATATTACATCCTACTTACTTTTAGTATGTACTACTATTATTTATTCTGTATTTAAAATATTGTAATAAAAATCTCAGAATATTATAATACATACATACATACATACATACTGTATGTAATTTGCTTTTAGAATATTTTGTATTTATTTGTACAGCGATGTTTTTGAGCCATGCTTATTTTATACTTTAATATTTTAGTGTTTAATATTATTACACTTTTATTATAAACCTTAAACATGTATTAAGCAAAAATATTGAAAACCGACACTGATAAAAATTAACACACCAAATTGCCACGACTCACTTCACAGAGCCTATTGTGTTGACATACTTAAAAATTGCGCCTTGACGTAATATAACTGACTTTTTCGCAGTCTATTCAGGAGGCTGATTAATGGTGTAGCTAAGCAAAATAAGTGAGCTACACAGATATCACTAGTATGGTTAACTAAAATTATATAGGGAATGTTTCGTGCCAACTTTAGCAAAACAAAACAGTAATGGTTGTGCCGAGGTAGTTATCTGACTGTCTGTCTGTATGACACAGATAATTCCTTTAAGAGTGCGGCTACCTATTTTTTATTTTATTTATTTTATAGGAGAGGGGGCAAACGAGCATGCGGCTCACCTGATGGTAAGTGACTACCGCCGCCCATGAACAACTGCAACACCAGGGTGGGAATTGCAGATGCGTTGCCGGCCTTTTAAAAAGGAGTACGCTCTTTTCTTGAAGGTCCCTAAGTCCTACCGGTCCGGAAAAATCGCTTATGGTAATCGATTCCACAAGGAAGTCGTGCGAGGAAGAAAACATCTTCTAAATCGCACAGTGGTGGACCGCCAATCATCCAAATGGTGTGGATGGTATCGGGAATTCTGCCGCGATGTGCGTTCGTGAAATTTGGCGGCTGGGATTAATCCGAACAATTCCTCAGATCACTCCCCATGGTAGATGCGAAAGAAAATGCAAAGAGATGCAACATCCCTTCGCATTACCAATGAATCGAGCCTACCTAAATACAGACGAATAATAATAAAAAGTGACGGGTATAAATGGGTAGAATCTTTTGCATATGATTTATTTTGTGTTTTATAAACATATTTTTAAATGAATATTTCAAAATAATGTTAGTAAGATGAAGTGGCAGTGGGCCGGCCATATAGCTCGAAGAACCGACAACCGATGGTGAAAAAAGGTTCTCGAGTGGCAGCCTCGTACCGGTAGGCGAAGGTGTAAGGCGACCCCCCACTAGATGGAGTGACGACCTGGTGAGACATGCAGGAAGTCGATGGATGCAGGTGGCTCAGGACCGTGCTTTGTGGCATTGCTTGAGGGAGGCCTATGTCCAGCAGTGAACATGTGAAGGGCTGTAATGATGATGATGATGATGATGATTTCAAAATTGATGTCCTCATTTGCTATGAGCAATCTATATATATACAAGCACAGGGTGACAAATAAACACACGGTCCACCTGTTGGGAAGTGGATGTGGCGCATAGTCAACTACAACTTTATTCGGATAAGAAACAAAATGTGGATGCGTTGTCACCACTGATGACTAGGATAGAATGCCACGTTACTCGCAAAAAGGGCTTGCAGTTCTATACACTAACCATACGAAACACTGGCAATAAACTGCTATTTTATGCTGAAATTCTGAAATAGCTTCGTGCTTCCCCGGTCAAGCCGACCTATTCGCGCTTCAGCCATTCACCAAAATCAAATGGTAACGCTGTAACAATTCCGACAGCGCGGTGATGACACGATCGCCATATGGATCTCAGGCACCATGAAGCTCTGATTAACGTACTAACATCTAGCCTTGTAACCTTAGGGCTTTAGAAAATACTTCTAGCGCTAGTTACTTTTACCTGCTGTTTTAGATTCTGTTACAATGCCTAAGCAAATTAAAGTGTTGTGTTGATTTGACTTGAACCAGTTAGCATTTCTTTTATATATTTGTCTTATTTTGCATGCCCAAGTATACGGAACTTAAGCCATAAAACCAAGGGAGAACAATAAATAAGTTTATGCTTTTTGCTGGGGGAAAAGTTTAAGTTATAAATTTATTATCGTTTATGATTCAGGTAGCGATGATACGTTGAACGAACCTACGGTCATAGCAGATTATAACTATTGAAACATAATTTTACTTGTGGTAAAACATTTACTACACGTGATAGAGATACGCTGTAGCTATATTATTGTTGCAGCAATAATGAATGAACTCGACAGGGATAGGACCACGCTCTCACAGGATTCTAGCGGAAAATAATAGTTTAATGCTCCTGTGTATCTTGTGGTGTGTGTAGAGAATCGGAGACCCGTTTTATTGGAAACGAGGCGTTGCATCTTAGTCCTCAGGGGTGACATCGCATCTACTTTTAGTTTTTTAATAGAGAGTAAATGTACATATCTATGGGCCACAGCATCCACTTACGATCAGGTGGACTGTGTGCTCGTTTGTCACCCTTAGTCTTTTTTTTATTTAAATAAAACAAAATTAATCCGATACACCGATCTTGTGCTATTCATATACTTCTGCAGTCTGTTTTACCCCTCCCCCCACTGGATGCAGTGACGACCTTGTAAAAGATTCACGAAGTCGATCGATGCTGATGGATGAACCATGCTTTGTGGTATTCCTTGGCGGAGGCCCATCTTTAGCAGAGAACTTGTGAATACCTGTAATGATGAATGATGAACCCAGGCTTATTTTTTTTAAAGAATAAGGATGGAAAGCAAGCACACACCTGTTGGAAGTAGATACTGTGGCCCCTAGTCACCTAATCTATCCTCGATTAAGAATCAAAAGGCATATGCGTTTTCATAACCGAGAACCAAGATAAAATGCCTCGTTTGCAACATAAAGGGTCTCCGGTTCTCTATACTTACCATACTAAACATAAAAGCAGAATTGAGCTACTAATTTACGCTGGTATACATTATATATTACGACACAAATATTTTTCACAATATCTTTTATTGTTCGTTTAATGACCATTGAATATTACATGAAGGAAGAAGCGTACATACTGAGCGGTTAGCTTATAGCTGTGGCTATTTGCAAAAAAAAACTGGTGTGTGGTAATAAAACATAAGTAATTTTACGAATTACGAAAAAAAAAACATTATTTTGAAAATGTTTGTCCATTTATATGTAGTCGGCTGCTTAATCACTTTTTTCCTGGCCATGGTCGTTGAACTTTATCTGGGCAATATTTATGTCATTATCTATAACTGACATCCAGCTCCCTCGTTTCACGAAACAAAATTATGTAATATACCGAATAAAAGGAGTACGCTCTTTTCTTTAAGATACCTAAGTTGTATCGGTCGGAAAAATCTCTGGTGGTAGTCGATTCCACAAGGAAGTTGTGCGAGGAAGGAAACTTGAAATCTTCTTTTAAATCGCACAGTGATGGACCGCCAGTCACCTAGATGGTATGGATGGTATCGCGAGTTATGTCGCGAAGTGCGATGGTGAAATTGTGCGGCTGGAATTAGTCCGAACAATTCCTCAGAGCACTCCCCGTGGCAAATGCGATAAAATACGCAAAGAGATGCAACATCTCTTTGAAGTGCCAGTGAGTCAAGCCGTTCGGAAAGAGTTCGGTCGCCGACGATTCGAACAGCTCTGCGCTGGATGCGATCAAATGAAGGGAGCTGGCACTGATGAGCCCCAGCCCAGATATGGGAACAGTATTCCATGTGCGGCCGAACCTGCGCCTTGTAGTTCAACAAAGCCTCGACTTCGGACACAAGTTTGTCCTGGTACTACGGTAGCAGTGAATGTTACCGGTTTGCAACATGTTACATTTACATTCAAATCAAATCAAATCATTTATTTGCAATGCAAGTGTACATAACTGGTCTTAAATTAAAAAAAATACCCTTACTAAATTGAAGTTTGTTTATGTAGGTATTTTTTTTATATTTTTATTTCAAAATATCACATCGCATTTATTTTACTTTATTAGTTCTCAACATATAGAAATCTTTTGTCATGGGCGCTACAAACTACTTCACGGCTCCGTGGCGCAGTGGCTTAGCAATAACTTGCAGTGCCAAGGGCCGCGGGATCAAATCCCGTACGGAACAAGTATTGGTATGGCCTACAAATACATAATTGTTCCGTGTCAAGATGTGTGTCCTTGTGAAATTTATGTATTTAAACTGCCCCCACAATACAGGAAAAAATTCTAGTGTGGAGGTAACTTTTTTTAAGAGAAAAAAGGAAATAAGAAGAATATGCTGGTTGTTATTAGAGACATGTTGTTTTTACATAACATAGTTTTACAGGCACAATAAACAACATTTCTCGCATTATAGTGCATAAAACGTGGGTTACGCTTCTCCACTGAGTGCTTTAATTTGATTTTTGGCTAAAAAATAAGGCTCTTTTTCACCAGTCACAAAAGCTAACCGCGGATACAGTTCTTTTATAAACTCCTCTGTATGCAAATTCCACGATTTGATAATCCATACAGTGAATGGCACAAATATATAGTCATCGCCTGTTATAGCTCAATCGTAAGCTAGGTACTCCAGAGATTAGATATCGCCAGTGTCTATTTACATTCAGATTAATAAATCATCATCATCATTACAACACATAAAAGTCTATAGCTGAACAAAGGACTCTATTGTAGATTGGCTGATGGCGGATATTTACCATTGTAGCAACGCTTAATAGGCGGGTTGGCAACTGCAATTTTTATTATTATTTTCAGTTGTTATCAAAAATATGATGCTGACGACACCCACGTAACCATAGTAGTGGGGGTAGTGGATTTTCTTACACCGCCACTCCACGGCACTTCTCTCATCAGGGACCAAACTCATGCTGTAGTATCTTCCCACCGCCTCCTAGTATTCAAAGTTTCTCAAACCAAAAGAATATTTTATATTAAAATGACATTTTGAAAAGCAAACATTTCTTTCGACAATCGTTCACATTCACTGACACATAAAAGTTTTATTTACAGTAAGTCTTTCAGAAGAACAAAAGATAGAACATATACTGTGTTTCAACACGGTTGATTGCAAGATTCGGTATAGGTACGATCTTGATTCATTTGTTTCCTTTACAATATAATATATTTTTTATTTTAAAAGAACGGATAATTGTGTAGGTACGACAAAGCTGTATAAAGATAATATTAATTATTTTAACAGCAGGTATTTGAACTTTTGAGTAATTAATTTCTTAGCTATTACATTTTTAAAAGAACTAGCTATTATTAATAATATACATATATTACTGATTTTATTTGGGATATGAAAGTGATCTGTAAATCGTTACTTTTTCCTATTAACTTCAAGCTTAATAAATAAAGTTAGTTATTAAATAACTCAAGGATAACTGGATGCTGATAAGCAATACTGTGTCAACCCACAAAAAGTCAAATTTAGAGATATTGGTGTTTTCTGATAACGCGTTACTTGTTAAACATTATGCAAAAGAGTTTTAAGTTACTTAAATCTAATAAGTACGGAAAAAAATTAATTATATCATAAAACAAATGGGAAATCACGTATACAACATTTGCCAAAATGCCATCAAGCTCTTTAACACGGTCGACATTCAAAGTAGCTTCATCTGTCGTCACTATAAAGATGTTATGAGACTTGATACTTTGTTGCGAAATGTCCTTCAGTTCTTCGGCCAGCGCCTAACAAAGAAGTTCACGTAAAAATTGAAAGAATAACTGATATCCTCATTGTAATTAGTTGATTAGTTGTACAAACTGTTGTTTTAGTGAATAGTATGAAATCTACGCTGGGTTCATCAAGGTAAGTCAGTATTTATTCTGTTATTTTCTTAATAGGTTAGGCTGCCGATATAAATTAGGAAACGAATAAATTAAATATTTGTTTTGTTATATATCAAAGGAAAGCATACTAAACTAATGTTCTTTGGTCCTATCATATTGATTTCTTGTAACTTTTGTAATAAATAGGTATGATAACCCACTTGATTGATTATTGCTAAATACAAAACTAGACTGTGTATCGTATTATGAAACATAACACATTATTACTAAACAGCTAAGGGCTTTTGAGTACAACTTATAGTGCAGTATACAGTGCTTAACATATTTTTGCGAATTGTAAGTTAGCTTTTACGAGAGATAATTTATATTTTAAGTATCTTGATATTATATTGGAAAAATCGCTATCTAAGAAAATAGCATCAGTTATATCGAGTTGTTTAGGTATGATTTTCATAGACGTCCACCACTACTACTAACTTTTCCTTAATTTTTGAAGAATGATGCCACTGCCAAAATCAAGGAGTCAATTACTAGTTAATCTTGCGAACTGCAATACAACAGATTTGAATAAAAATACTGAACATGCCAACACAAATAAACCTCAAGTAATCCCTGTAACTAATGTTAGAACTGATCGAGATTATATTATTAATATAATCTCGATCATTTCTGTTGTTTGATATATAATTCTATAGAATTACAAAACTCCAGATGCTGTGATCTGTTTACTTATACACTACAGGATAATATTTCAATGGATAGTATTTCATCAATATTTGAGTTATTAAGCCATTCAGAAATAAATATTGTACCAGAGCCTAATGATGTGCCTTAAGCTCTTTTGAAATGATTAACCTTTTGTTTCCGTCAATTGAAGAAAAGAAATTGAAGTTTGTAAATGATGAACCAAATAATAATAAGGACGAACAAACTAAGTAAGTTACTAATTTTAATGGAGAAAATGGTTCAAACGTTAGTAGCTACCACAAATGCCAACCAATACAGACATTTACTAATAGAAATGACAAAAATAGTTCAAACACATTTGATAAAAAGAAGCATTCGAATGAGAATATTTCTAGTCCTGTTTAAGAAAATGACCCTCGTCCTACTATTGATGTAAGACAGGAACAAACCACTGTTAATATTTTAAATTCCGTTGATCAGAATCGTAAAAATATTGAAGACCCTGGTTATATACCCAAAAATACAATGATAGACCTAAAACTTAAATGGTAGAATTACATAGACTTCTGGTTTATGTAATTCTACCATTTTATTTCAGGAGCAAAAGACAGAAAAAACGAATACCAATCAAGATTACTTCAGTGCGAAAGGAAAAAAGTTCGTGCGAAGAAATTTAAAAGCAGCGATTGTAGATGTCCTTCAACATGTACAGAAAAATTGTCTAATGATCAGCGTAGAAAAGAAAATTTCGGAGTTCTGGTTCTTATGAAGCAAAGTGCGCGGTTTTACAGGGTAGTGTTATTGACGCCAAACAGAAAAGAAGCTATTCCATAAATGCCAAGCGAGCTTTTAGTATTAGTAGAAAATATATATTGTGTGTCTGTAAAAAAGCTTATACCCGAATGGGCGTGAACTATTAGCTGCAAAAATTCAAGATTTAAAAGATTTGTTAAGGCTCATTCCAACAGATGCAAAAGGATTTTATCGTTTCTTGAGGAACGTTGAGTCGGATGATTTTATTGATGATGAAGAAAATTTGATTAACTATTAAGCACTTTCTTGTTAACTTACATGTTATCTGTTGTAATTTCTTGGCTATATTAGTAACAGCGATGATCAGATTAGTTTCAGATAATATTAACACTTTCACTGTCCAGACACAATAGTAAGACAATAGCAGTGCCCTATATGTAGTGCACGGGACAGCGAAAGGGTTAAATCAAAAAAAAATTGTAGAAACAATGAGATTGATTAAAGTTCTGGATACATAACCACTTACTCGTCATTCATCATCATCATTACAGTCCTTCACAAGTCCACTGCTGAACATAGGCCTCCCCCAAGGAATGCCACAAAGCGTGGTCCTGAGCCACCTGCATCCATCGACTTCCTGCATGTCGTGGGGTTTCGCCCTACACTTCGCCTACCGGTACGAGGCTGCCACTCAAGAACCTTTCTTCCCCATCGGTTGTCGGTTCTTCGAGCTAAATGGCCGGACCACTGCCCCTTCAGCTTACAAATCCATTGGGCTATGTCGGTTACTCTGGTTCTACGGCGGATATCCTCATTTCTAAGTTTATCACGCAGAGAAACTCCGAGCATAGACCTCTCTATAGCTTGCTGAGCGACCTTGAGCTTCCTCATTCGGCCAGCAAACTGCTGACCACTTGCTCAGTTGAAAATAATTGGGCTAGTCAGAAAGAAAGACTAAGACTTTTGTAAAAGTTTAAATTGTTATTGTATGTAACATTTTTAATATTATATGAATACTTAAAAATGTTCCCAAAGATCTCAAAATTCAAAGATCTCTTTAAAATAGCCCTGTCCTGACTTCTGTTAAAATAATTTAGATATTTAAGTTAAAGTGATATTAAACTACCTCAGTTAATTAACTAACTTCAAGAAAATGATTACTTAAATAAGACTGATTTAAAGTTGTTGATGACATTTTAAGCTTACCTAAGATACTTTGCTAAGAAACGATCAGTCTGAGGAATGGAAAAAATATTTTTCTTGAATATAAAATTTTTTAATAATCAGGCTTGTTAAAATAAATTGATTTCTTTTATTTTCATATCAATAAATATTAATATTAACGACTTTAATTAAAAGTACTTTACAAATTGTAAGTGAGAATGTACTTTTATCAATATTCATTTATGCTCCTTAACATACATTTACTTTCATTAAATCTCGTAATTAGAATTTAGCAAAATAGTGTTATGTTCCTTAATTTCCTGTTAAGAATACTAAAGCGTATTCCATATTTTGCAATATGCAAAAATCTAATTTATTCACAAAACTTAGCAGTATTTTATCTTTTTATGATAAAAATCTACTTTCAATCCATTATTTCTTTCATTAAATAGAAAAGAACCGGTGGGTACATATTATTTTCAAACAAATTTATTGAAAATTGGTATGACATCTTTAGACGGCATTTTCTCAAAACAAAGTTCGTGTGGCTTGACATGTTACTGCTTATCAGCAGCCCCTATTCTTAATTATTGCATAGGTTTTCTTGCTATAGCTATGATAATGACTTTTTATGTTTACGCGAATACTACACATTTAAATAAAATTAGTTTTACGGATTTCATCGCGTATATTAACTTATTTTATATTCCCGACGTTTCGAGCATTTTACAGCACCCATGGTCACGGGGGGACTGAGGCATATGACGTCCCAATGTCATAGTTAACCACGGCTACCTCCAGATTAAAAAATGTTTATTTTTGTTTAAGATCTACGCAGTATGAACTTACAGTATATTGAAGTTGTATGCTTGGGTTGGGATTAAATTTTATAAATTATGGGATCCCAAGCAGATGATAGCACCCAGCCATCTTCTCTAATGAAATTAGGATGTTTTTTTAAATTCAATAGCCTCGCGAATTATCTTTGGAAGAAATCGGTGTACTTTAGCGAGGATTTGTGGTCTATCTAATCTAATGTAGTGACGGGGGCGATCCTGTATGTGATCACAGACTGCAGACTTCCCGGAGCGTCGATTCTTCACATCAGCTATGTATTCTTTAACGCGGGTTTTTATGGATCTATTATTTTGTCCTATATAAGAGACACCACATTCACAATCAAGCTTGTACACTCCTGCATCTTGCAGAGGGACATTACAATTTACTAATGGTAAAAACTGTCTAATCCTCTTCGGCGGCTTGAAATATGTTTTAATGGATGTAGCCAATCTTGTCGGTGACACCTCTGATAATGCAGTACAGCAGACATTCGCTCATCTGTAGCTGGATTCGCTCGTTCACTGTGACGAAGGGGCGGGACCCAAAGCTTAGTGTCGTGCAAAACTTGCTTGACGTGTTGGAGCTCAGTGGCCAGGTGTTTACTGTCACAGATCCTTTGTGCTCTCTGAAACAAAGATTTACCCACGGTAGCTAATTGTGAAGGATGGTGATGAGAATCACCGTTTAAATATCTATCTGTATGGGTTTTTTTCTTTACACAGAGTGGATCAAGGTGTTATCAGGATTCCGAATTGCTTACACATCTAGAAAAGCTATGGAATCGTTTGCCTCTAACTCCATTGTGAACTGAATTTTAGAATTTATGGAGTTAGGATGGTCTAATAATGCAGTTACTTTATCTAAAGTTAGAATGGTAAAAGTGTTGTCTACGTACCGCTTGTACAATTTTGGATTTACAGGAAAAGTAAGCAGGGCTTTCTCCTCAAAGTATTCTATGAATATATCGGCGACAATGGGAGATACAGTTGAGCCCATCGTCACACCATCTACTTGCTTGTAGAACTCTTCCTTTCACAATAGGTAGCCAGATGTAAGGCAGTATCTTAGTAATCCTGCATATTTTACGTGCATGTTGCTTTCCTCCAGACTTCTAGTAACAATCGAGATGCAGTCTTCAGCAGGTAAGCATGTGGATAGAGATTGCACATCAAAAATGACCGTTTCATTTTCACAGTTTCATTGTCTGCCTGACAAAATGGTAGGAATCCTTTTTATGTGCTCTTGTATGTCGCCTGAGCGGTGAGACTATTTTCGCTAAGTGTTGAGCCAATCTGTAAGTTGGTGAATCGATTTGGCTCACTATTGGATGTAGTGGAGCATTGGGCTTGTGTATTTTGGTAACCCATACAACTTTGGTGGTTTGGCACAAGTAGGTATTATCAATTTTACGACCAGATTAAATTTTTCGGAGTGTTTCTTTATGAGGTCACTAGTTGTTTTAAGGGTGTTATTTGTTGGGTCGTTTTTAACCTTTTTATTTGGTCTTGCATCCGACAAATGTTCTTGTATTTTAGAATTATAATCCGACGTATCCATGACAACCGTGGCATTTCCCTTTTCTGCGCGGAGAATCGTGAGTTCTGGTTTATTGCGTAGTTTTTTTTATAGGATAGGGTGACAAACGAGCACACATTCCACCTGGTAAGTGGTTGCTGTGGCCCATAGAGATCAACCTCTATCCTAAATCAAAATGCAGATGCGTTGTGATCCGTGAGGACTAAGATGGGATGCCTCTTTTCCACAAAGTGTCTCCGGTACTCTATACTCACCATACGAAACACAATAGTGTTAAGTTGCTATTTTACGCTAGTATTCTGTGGGAGTGTGGTCCTATATGAGTCGAGCCAACCCATTCGTGCTACAACTATACTACTAATATAGCTGCGGCATGGCTCTACTACGTAAAAATGATTTCAATAGAGAAGATGGCTGGTTGCTATCATCTGCTTGGGATCCCACAATTAACAAAATTAAATCCCAACCCAAGCATACATCTGCAAGACTTCAATATACTGCAAGTTCATACTGCTTAGATTGGAACAAAAATTATAATTTTTTAATCTGGGGGTAGCCGTGGTTATATATATATATATATATATATATATATATATATATATATATATATATATATATATATATATATATATATATATATATAACATTAGGACGTCATACACCTAAGTCAACCCCGTGACCATCGGTGCTGTAAAGTACTCGAATCGTCGGTAATATAAAATAAGTTAATATACGCGATAAAATACGTAAAACTAGATTTTTTTAAAGTTATGATTTAATTCTTAAGTGTTTATTTAAGACTAGCTGTTCCCCGCGGTTTCACCCGCGTGAAATTAAGGGTTTAAATTTTTTTGCCTGGAACCCAAATTCTTTTTCTAACATAAAATAAACTACGTTACTCCCTATAACATCAGCTATCGGCCAGTGAAAGTCTTATCAAAATCCGGAACAGACAGACAGATAAAAAATTTTAAATTGCGCTTTTGTTATAAGTACCGTATATACTTTCATTTGCATGTAGTAAAAAGTTGTTATTTTGATATTACAAACAGACACTTCATTTTTTTGTATAGATTAAAACAATTGTTTAAGGCTAAAAGTCAAAGTGCGGATGCACTGGGATGCAACTATGTTTAGCAGGTTACAACTGTTACAACTGAGTTATGTTAAAAGTAAAAACTGAACGTCCTAATAACGTCCCTCTCTTAGGCACACGCCGCCTCTCATTTCTGAGAGGGTTTTAGGGTAAGGGAATGTCCGCTGCGCTGCTCTGATGCGTGTTGGTGGACTTCACTCGTCGAAATATTTTTTTAAACATGCAAGTTTCCTCATAATGTCTTCCTTTACCACCAAACACGTGGTAAATAAGCGCTTAGAATTGCAATTAACAAACAATTTCATTGATGGCAGCGAGGAAAGAACTCGAATTGCTTGCGTAGTTTGAAATTTACATCGAGCGCTTCGCCTTGAAGCTATTTTGGTCATGACTCTATTATTATTAAGATTGTTTTTTCATTTTTAAAATAGAATATAACTATTACACTTATGTTGATATCTTTACAGAACACAATAATAATAATTAATAACATCGGCCTTACTCATAGTCGTTGATTATCGCTTAAGTGCTTAAATTCAGATTTATTTATATCTATACAAATCTATCTTCATTTTTATTCAGTAAAAAGGGACAGAGAGAGAACATTTCTTAAATTGACGTCGAATTTTGAGAGTAAGAGCGTAAAGACATAAAGTGAATGAACTCTTATGCTACAAAACGTGCTGTGCGGCAATTGTAAACCCAAAGATAGCATTATAAGATACTGTTACTACCAACTTTACAAGCTTTAAAAATTTAAAACATTTACGGTACGGTCTGAAAACTTTTAACGTGAGATTTGGTGAAATTCCACACAGCATTTTTCTTGCATTTGGCTGGTGAAATTGTTATTCTTAACAAGAGATAAACGTCTGAGGTAAGCCATAATGTTTTCTAGGTTTCTTTCAAAATTTAAATTGCAGTAGCTAGTGAGGATTTAAGATTTTAAACTATCACATAATGGTTTATTATACTTTTGTAAACTGTTTTCGAGTGGAAGCGTTGTACTGGCAAATGCAGGAATGAGCAGATAGGCAACTCCCCACTAGATGGCGTGATGTTGAACTTATGATGGGCTGTAATGATGATAAATATGACGAAAGAGAATGAGTTTCAAGCATTACTAAAATGTGAAATTGGCAATATTGTTTATTCCTTAGCAATATTAAATTTATAATTAGATGTATAAAAAGGTTTTTAAACATCTTAGACGTTATTTGCGATGGTGTCATATACGTCAGCTAAAGTCGAGTATTGTGGATTCTAGTACAAGAACATTTTCAATAGTTTGTCTTATATATTTCGTTAAAGTTTTTAAGAAATAAAATATAATTATTGTAGTGCAACGTATAGTGTTGTAAAAGCCAATCGGTCTCAGAAATTTTGCCAAACTTATTTACTTAGAGTAATTACATACATGCGTACTCTGAGCTTATCTACTGTTTATTTATTGAAGGTCGGTGCGCACAAAATATCAAAATCCTATTCCCAGAACTCAGACCTACAAAGAAAGAGACGTATATTTCAAGTGATGCAAAAACCATTCTCAATTTATTGTAAAAAATTCAAGCACACAGAATACGCACCAAAACCGTATTACTTGCAAATGGAGGAGGTGCGTGCTCGTCTTCACTCTATTAGTGGAAACAATGATTGCTCAGTGGAAGAACTGAAACCTAGGGGGCATTACTCATCGTTCAAGCTGGGAAATCCGTCAATAATTGCCGACAGTGTTATGTCACCAAATAACTGGGCTGAAGACATCTGCATAAAACCGTGGCCTCGAACTTTTGTGCCAAGGAAAAAATGCGTAACCTATATCTTTGTTATCAAAACGTTATAGGTCTACGTACAAAATCGAATACATTTAGGAATAATGGGACTCAACGCAATTTTGATGTTATAGCCTTGACTGAAACCTTTTTGAACATGCGACATTTTGTAGACTTAGAGTTTCAGTAATATGTATTCCTTTTAGATATTTGGTTCATTACTACCTAATAATTACAAAATTTGACAGATATGTGATATTTAATTTTGTGCTTATGAAATATTAAACTTTAAGATCACTAAAACTTCATATCCTTAATATTTTTTGTGAACTTGCACTTAAAACAATATAATAATGATAACATCCTTCAAAACGATGGCCAGTCAGATGGCGCAGGACTGGTTTGAATATCGCTCGAGTGTATATAAGCACAGTTCTATCGTCTTGCATTGTCTATTTCTTCACTCTCATAGTCCAGTGGGACAGCAATCCGATATGACTGGAGAGAGATCAGATGCAAGTCTACTGGGTTTACGTGCTTTCCGAGGCACAAGGGCGAAACACCGCTAACTTACTTGTGTGTAACTTACTTTGTGGGGGATTTCCGTGACAGTTATTGCGTCCATAATAGATTTAATTGCACCTCATCTTGCTATTATTTTTAATACTTGTATCGATTCTGGTGTGTTTCCTGATTTAATGAAGTATAGTAAAGTAATACCTTTATTTAAATCTGGTAGTACATTGGACCCCGCTAATTTTAGACCTATTTCTGTACTACCAACTCTTAGTAAAATTTTTGAAAAAATTATTTTGGATCAATTGTTAATTTTTTTTAATACAAATAAATTACTTCATAAAAACCAATTTGGATTTACAAGGGGTCGCTCGACGTCTGACGCTGGCGTTGAGCTTATGAAATATATTTTTAATGCCTGGGAGAATTCACAGGATGCCTTAGGTGTTTTCTGTGATCTTTCCAAGGCTTTCGATTGTGTTCATCATGAAACATTAATCAGGAAACTACAACATTACGGTGTAAAAAATTTGGCGCTTAGACTTATTACTTCATATTTAAGTAACAGAACTCAAAAAGTCGTGATAAATGGTAAAGGTTCCTCCGGATCGGTAGTATCAATGGGCGTTCCTCAGGGCTCGATTCTTGGCCCATTCCTGTTTTTAATCTATATTAATGACTTACCTTATCTTGTAGGGGACAGTCACGATATAGTATTATTTGCTGACGATACCTCTTTAATTTTCAAACTCAAACGGCAGTTAATTAATTATGACGATGTAAATAATGCTCTATCGAAATTAGTACATTGGTTTAACGCCAACAATATGCTCTTGAACGGCAATAAGACAAAGTGTATTAAATTTACAATACCTAATGTAAAACATTCGAATACCAATGTGCTATTAAATGGGGAGGAGTTGAGTCTTGTGGATACCACTGTTTTTCTCGGTATTACTATTGACGCGAAACTTCAATGGGGCCCCCATATATCTAAATTAGCAAGCAGACTTAGTTCTGCAGCATATGCTGTAAGAAAGATTAGAAGTCTCACAGATGTTGAGACAGCTAGATTAGTGTATTTTAGTTACTTTCATAGCGTAATGTCTTATGGAATTTTGCTATGGGGTAATGCGACTGATATTGAAGCTATATTTGTTTTGCAAAAGAGAGCCGTTCGGGCGATTATAACCTAAATTGTAAAGAGTCCCTCAGACAAAAATTTAAAGAAATAAACATATTAACTTTGGCATCGCAATATATTTATGAAAATCTAATGTATGTACATAAAAACATAAATAGCTTTAATAAGAATAAGGATGTGCATTCTTTAAACACTAGGAACAAACATAAGCTTGTAATACCAGTTACTAGACTCCACAGAATCAGTAATTCATTTATGGGGCAATGTATACGCTTTTACAACAAAATCCCAGAACATATTCAAAGTTTATCAATAAACAAGTTTAAAAGTTTTATTAAAGAAAAACTGTACAAAAAGGGTTATTATAATATCAAGGAATACATGAATGAAAATAACCCCTGGGAATAAGGTGATCGCCACCATGCTGGTTCTATTAAAAGTCATTTAAAAATTGTATAAATGAAATTATTGTTAAGTGAAACATGTTTGAAAAAAAAAAAAGTCCCGCTGGGTTTCTTGCTGGTTCTTCCCAGGACAGAGGTATTTTCCGAACCAGTGGTAAATAAAAAATGACTTTCAATAAGAATTATGTAATAATCAATATTGAATAAAAAAATTATTTTATTCTATTCTATTCTATTCTTACTGACTCCCACCTGTTGAAAATTTCTTGACCGAAAAATCAAATGACTTCTTATATTTACGCGAACACTACACATTGAATAAAACTGTTTTTTTACGGATTTTATCGCGTTTATTTTAAAAAAAATAAAATAAACGCGATAAAATCCGTAAAAAACAGTTTTATTCAATGTGTAGTGTTCGCGTAAATATAAGAAATCATTATGTAAACCAGTACGGACTGGTAATTGCAAATAATAAAATAAACGCGATAAAATCCGTAAAAAACAGTTTTATTCAACGAAAAATCAAAACTGATTTAAGCCCGACCCGGAATTGTAACTTGGGACTACATAATCACCAGTCAGAATTACGAGCACTAGATCTACGAGGCAGTCATGCAGCCGTCATATAGCTATAGCGTGGCTCTGCTACGTAAAAATGAAATTCAAAGACCAAAAAAGATGTAAAATATCAGCTCTCTAATTACCAAAAATCTCGAAGTCAAATTAAAGTAAATACATCCTCGCTCTATATTTCAACGTAATTAACGCTATTTTATCTATGAAGCAACTTTGTGAGTATATAAACAGAGACACGATTAATTTTACGCGCTAACTTCTGACTTACTCTATATTAAAATTTAATTTTTATTTAATTTCATTATTACAATTCATAAACTTCCCAATTCAGAATCAAAATTCAAATTCAAAGTAAGGTTTATTTTTATTTGTGAATACAAATAGTAGGTACTGACACAACAGATCTTTAAAAAAATTATGTTCACTGCATCAATCCTTAGGTATACAAATATTATTTATTAATTAAATTTTTTATTTTAATATAATTAATATAAATTAAATTTGAGCTCTGCGTTAGATACATCAATCATGATCTTCTTTTCGAAAAAATTGCAATATTATGGGGTTCGAGGACAGGCTCTGCAACTTTTTCAATCTTACTTGTAAAACAGTAAAATGTTTTAGAAATAAAAACAGTAAACGATAGCATGACTGAAATAGATAGTGACAAATTCCAAATGATTAACGTAAAAGTGGGTGTACCTCAAGGCTCCATTTTAGGCCCCGTATTATTTATTACTTTTATTAATGATTTAAACCATTATTTACGTAAAATGACCGACTCGACAAAAATAGTCCTCTTTGCAGATGACACAAAATGTTGTTATCTCAGCCTCTGAAATAGCGACTCTAGAAATTAAAATTAAGCAAATATTGGAAATCATTAGAATATGATTTACTGTCAACGGCCTGTCAATCAACACTAACAAAACAAATGTTATGTTATTCCGCAATAACGTCAGAAAAAACAAAACCCTGAATGTTACACTAGGTGATAAAACAGTACAGTCTGTAGAAGTGGCCAAATTCTTAAGAGTGAGGATAGACAGTAATCTATCGTTCGAATGTTGTATATAACTTTAAAGGCAAATTATTTTGAACAAAAACAATTGTGTTATATTTAACAACTAGCTGTGCCCGCGGAGTAGCTCGCGTATATAAGTTTTACTTAAAGAATTTGACGTTTAGTTAAGAGAATATTAAACGATTTATATCATTACTGTATCAATAAGTGGTAACATAATAAATCGTTATCTTCAAAGTTCTAAGTCGTTTATGATAGAACTTCTGTGTAAACGACGTTAGAAGTAGACAGCCGGGGCGTAGGTACATAAATAGGCTATGAGGCCTACTAACGCGGGAAAAAGCAATATAGAGTTGGCCATATGCAAAACAGTTAGTACTGAGGTCCACTCCTGGAACGCGTAAAGTTTAAACTTGCGCTTTATTTACGGTCGTCGCATAACATACACTGACTGGGAATTGAACACGCTTAACAACTGAAAGAAAATTTATTTGGGATTAGAGGGATTCTGGGTATAAAAACAATCTCACGACATTTTGTTGCAATTTTGTTAGTTTTTAATCGAGTTTCGTTGCATAGCGTGGGTGGGCGTGTTTCTTTTCTGGTTTTCTGGTGATGTTTGTGCTGTAAGCCTACACGGCTCTTTCAACTTCATCGTACTTATGGGTACAAATTTCTTCAGTGAGTCTCAATTACGATTAAAAAAACCGAAATATCTTAACACCGCAATTCTTTTTCTTCTTTTGCGCCCAAAGCGAGGCTACCATCTGGAAGCGAGAGAGGGAGGTGGTGAATACTCATAGCATACCACGGCAGCCGGCTGCGTGGTTATGTGGGACTCCACTTTGAAGAAGTGCCTGCCCACTAAACACCACCCCGTGGGACTGACGTTGGCCATTATGGCCTTCCTGCCGAATCGAAAGCGACCCCCTTTAGAAAAAGGGGTGCCACCGCAATTCAGAAAAAGTTGTAATTTATACAACGCGATCTGTTACGTTCTTTGTGAGAAAACATCCTTTTTTAATTTATGGAAAACATATTTTTTGTTTACTTTGCTTTAAGTATATTATAATAGAACGTATTTTTTTACACACGAATCTTTTTATTACTATTTCTGAGTTTTATAGTGCCTTTTAACAGATTCGAACCTAGATTTCAAAATAATAATCATAACTTTCGATAGAATTAACTATTTTAATAAAACAAAAGATTAAAAATGACTCGAATATAGGTACCCTACGCTTTATGATTTTCTTAACGACTTCTTTGCAAAAAAAATGTTTACTCAAAACGTTATGCATTCATAATCAAACAGACAGACCGCCAGACAGACAGACAGACAATTCTAAAAGATATAAAAATGTACTTATTTAATGATTTTCAGTCCCCATAATGATTTTAGTCACAAACATACCTACTATACAATGTAACATAAACAAACACAAACATGTTATCACCATGTTTATTATATGTATAGATTTAAAGAGAGATGGCGCTGTTAACATCAATTCTAATTAAAAGAGAATTAATTGACGCAAAAATATATTGATACATTATATAAAACATAAAAAACACTTATAAATCAGTGCATGCATAGTAAGCAAAAAAGAAAGTTTGATCCTAGCCGAAACCAACGAAATTGTTAATAGCTCTTTTAAAATTTTATTTACCAATTAGATTAGATTAATCGGCGGTAAAGAATAATTGAGTTTTTCAACACCGCCGTACATCACCATCTATCGATGAAATTGGTTAACTTTTGAAATTTAGACTTAGATAATAAGATTAATATATTTTTGTATATACTTATTACGTTCTTTTTTCTTTAATAATTTTGTTTACTGCGTTTTAGATATAATTATATCATAATAGAACATCATTTAACATCATTTAATTATGATTTATAATATGGATATTAGTGCACTTGATGACTCAATCAACGCCAGCATTGAACAAATTCGTACATATACCTCTTACCCATACTTCAGAATATTTATCACAAATTTTGATGGAATGAACTGATTTTAATGAAATAAAGACTAAATGTAACCCGAAGATACACTTTATAATTTCCTTAACGATTCTCATGATATTAAATTAGTACTTTTTATGTGATACGTTAACAAACAAACAGACAGAACAGACAGACAATTCTAAAAACGGTAGAAATGTCTTTAATTACTTATTTTTAGTATCTCTCAATCACTTTTATACTAAAATATAAAATGTACAGACGTCTGCTATTTACATTTTTCTTATATGTATAGATGTCTAGTGATAACCAATGGTGTATCTGTTGAAATAAATAAATAAAATAAAAACCTAAAGTGGAACCATAAATTTAGACGAGATTGAGAGTAAAATAAGCTCAGCTTGTTATTTACTAAGAAGCTTACGGGATGAAGCTGATCTTGAACATTTAAAATTGGTTTATTACACATTGGTGAATTCAAGATTACGTTACGGTGTTTTATTTTGGGGAGGGAGCTTTAAATATAATGTACACAAAGCCTTTGTTCTGCAAAAAAGAGCAATCAGAACCATTGGTTCGGATAAAACAACAAGAATCGTGTCGCGAACACTTGGTATCTTGACTGTTCCATGTCTGTATATACTGGTCTTACTCACGAAATTTGCAAAAGTTATTGGCGAATAAGAGACGATAGACCAAAAAACCATAAGAGAAAACACTAGAAGAAAAGACTATCCTTAATAAAATTGTCCCTCGTATTTTAAGACTAGACACTGTTCTCATTATCGATCAGTACTTCTATTTAATAGATTACCTACTGACTTAAAAAATATGTTATACATGAATAGTTTTCAAAAATACCTTAAGAAAGTTCCTACTGGAAAATTTAATTATAGTGTTTGACGAATTTCTACATGCTGATGCTATTATATAACCTTCAATGTTTTAAAATCTTTGATGACATTAAAAATAATCGTAAATTTTTTGTGACAAATATCGTTATTATTATTTTGTGATATTTTATACTTTGTTTTCTTTATACTGATGAGATTTGACTTGTAATTTTTATATTAATTGTTATAATAATTTTAATTTAATATTGATTGTCATTTATATTTTTATTGCAATTTTATATGATTGTAAGATTGGTTGTTAAGCATTTTAATTGTATTTTGCATAAATGATTCAACACAATTTGTATTGTTCATAATTAAACAAATAAATATAAATCTACTACACCACTTAAGTCAAAATATTTCAGTATATTATTTATATTATAATTGTAATATTGAAATGCTTCACATAAATTGTATTGTCATTTAATACGCATAACATTTAGCATACATAATATGATGTAACTAAATTATATATTAATTAGATAGAATATTTTCAATATCGAATGTCAAAAAAAGATATACGCAATGTCATTATAATATGCCTACTGATGCGTCACTTAAATATTCTCGATAAAAAATGGGGTATTTTAGATATTACATACAATCACTTAAATTCAGTTATATGTTTAGGTTTAGGCTAATTTAAATCTCTCATTACAGCCAAAACTTTTACACCGATCACAAAATCTCTCTTTACAAAGAGGATCCGGCAATAAGCTCTGGGGTATTTAAGTTTTTTTCAAATGCCATATTATGTATAACTTTGAATGCACATTGCCACTTCAGCTTACTGATCCGCTGGACTATGTGACTAACCCTTGTCCTTCAGCGGATATCCTCGTTACGGACTTTTTCCGCAGAGAAATTCCGAGCATAACCCTTTCTATCACACGCTATTTTACTTTGAGCTTCCCTTACGGCCAACATTCAATGAGAGTATATAATCTATGTTTTATACATATTAATCAAATTGAAGTGTATGTCTGCAATGTTGAAATAACTGTCTTCTAATAAACTCGGGGAGTTATTTGCTTGTTACAAAGATATAAATTACCATATTTAAAGTTTTTGTTTGTCAGTCTGTTTGTTCGTCTGTCTGTTTGTCCGTCTGCCTGGGCTAATCTTCTGAATTGCTAAATTATTTGTGATGAAACTTTACGAACAGATAGATATTTCGCCATAGTTGCCACGCTTAGCAGGCGGGTTGGCAAATACAGTTTTATTATTATATTAAGTTGTTATCAGGAAGATGCTGCTGCCCATCTCCTGTTTCACTTTCGTTCTGTCGCCTCTTACGAAACCCACGGAACGATATGGTTTAGCGGATATTTTGACAATACACGGTTGTAATATGTCCAAATGTGTGCAGGCGGACTTCGTATGCCCCCGCTATATTTTTATTTTTAGTATAGAATCGCTAACAATATAATTTTGTATTATTATTACTTTTTCATCAGTACCTAAGTAGAATTGGTTGTAATCACGTTTTGAAGATGAATCGACGATTGCAGTTCAAATGTTTCCTATTTTGTATTTGACATTTAATTTTTGTATTAGATTTTGTATTCATTAATGAAAATATGAGAAATATGAAAATCGTTGAAGCATACTTGTATAGATTTATGTGTACTGAAAAGCATTTCAGGTTTTGATGTTTTAAAATACATGGAAATTTTATATATCTTTGATTGCGTTAATTAAAATTCGGGGCTTATGTGGATATTCACCGAAAACCTTCGACGTATTATTTTCGAAAGGCATTTTTCAGTGCACCGATATATTTGAGAACAATTAAAATGCCCATATAGTCGACATCTTTCATTAATAAAATCAATTAATTAAAAGCCATCTATGAGAGTTCATAACGTAGTAATCAGTAAACAATTTAAAATATAAAGCTTTGCTAAAAATTTTAATAAATTCTCATAAAATTTATCCATATAAATAATTCAATCATTAGTTAAAAAATGTAGTGTTATGCTACTGACATTTCATTGTACACTATTTCTCCATTCTGTTTTTGATTTTCTGCATTCATGTTTTGCATCACTTTTATTTTTATAGGATCCTGTAACGTTTTTACACAATAACATATCATTTTACTTCGTATTTTCACACTATGTAGTACTTTTAAAATCGCTGTCAATGGAGTCTTACCTTTTTCGGTCTTTTATTGAATTCTCGGTAACTCTACAATTTCAGGCTTCATGCACGCTGCCGTGCATTAGTTTTTCCTAAATGAATAATATCGCATTTCTTACTAAAATGTAATAGTTTCTTAATAACAGTCCAAAAACCAAAAATTGTAAATATGACAACTATTATTTATATCGTTGTTATGGTAACTTTTATTCAAATTCGTCTCTGGTATGATGTTATTTCTACATAAATACTCTTTGGCTGTAGGTCATTTACAATAAATTTCGTTTTAATTTAAATAATTTCTCGTTCTCTCTAAAAAGGTATAAAAGCCGAACAATTGGAGAATACAGGACAGTCTCGCTTCAGTTCTCAAAGGAGAAGCATCTACTAAAGGCCTTATCCCGGGGCCGCATTGCCCCGGGATCCTGCAAGCCTCCATCTACATCCGAATTCGTCGGCAGTCTGCTTCAAGCACTGGGCCACACTACCTTCGGGCGCGCTACGACTGCTTACTCCAGGCGCCGAGTACACCTACTGCCCGCGCTACCTTCGGGCGCGCTACGACTGCTTGCTCCAGGCGCCGAGTGCACCTACTGCCCGCGCTACCTTCAGGCGCGCTACGACTGCTTGCTTCAGGCGCCGAGTGCACCTACTGCCCGCGCTACCTCTGGGCGCGGCGACTACTTCTCCAAGTGCTGAGCGCACCTACCCCAGTCGCTACGTGCGCCAGCTCCGGACGCTGCAAGCGCACCTACTCCAGGCGCTGCGTGCCGTCGCCGCTGAGAAACCTCAAGCTCCGCGTGTGCCTATTTCTACAAGAGCAGCGTGTCACTTCAACCTTTTAGGCTCCACTATAATACTAATTCTCCTATTCTCCTATTTTTTTTAATCTAATTGTAAACTCACCTCATCCATAATCATCTTCATATTTCATTATTTTTTATAAAATTGTAAATAACTTTTTAAAATTTTAAAATATATTATTTTTTTGGTCTACTTTTTACACATACAGGAGCAAGCGGAGATGGACTTTTATTACTACTGGTACTATTCTGACACACCTCTCTCACCTCCTTCAGATCCATATACCTAAGGATACATGCTCGTTTTGTTCTTTAATATTTTAGTGTTTAAAATTTAAACTTCTATTATAAACCTTATTTATGTATAAAGCAAACATATTTGACATTTTGAAAAAGTTTACATACCAAAGTGAGTAGTGCACTTCACAGAACCTATTGTGTTGACATTCATAAAAATTGTGCTTTGACGTGTAACTTACTTTTTCGCAGTGTATTCAGGGAGACCGATTAATGGTGTAGCTCCGCAAAATATGTGAGCTACATTGATGTCACTGGTATGGATGACTGAACCTATGTAGAAAATATTTCGTTACAATTTTAGTAAAACAAGACACTTATGGTTCTGCCGCGGTAGTTATCAGACTATTTACCTGTCTGCGTCGGCGGCCCCTGTTGCTTTATGCTTGTCTGTATGAGACAGAGGATTTCTTTAAGAGTGTGGATACATAAATACAGACGAATTATTAATAAAAATTGACGGGGTATATATGGGAAGAATCCTTAGCATACGTTTTATTTTGTGTTTAATAGATATTTTCCCCTCTCAGAAATGAGAAGGGCCTGTGCAGCAATGGCTGTAACTTTAACTTTTCTTTTACTTTTAAATATTTTTCACAAACACACGGTCAAACCTTTGCGTAACTGGATGTGGGCCATTAGCCATCTATATCTGTACTCGGATAAAAATCAAAATGTGGATGCGTTGTCACCCCTGAGGACTAACTCTCTCTCTTTAATATTTCTTTATAAAATAAGGGCGACAAGTGAGCCCACAGTCCACTTGATGGTAAGTGGATGCTGTGACCCAAATACACCTAAATCTATATTCGATAAAGAATAAAAATGCATATGCGCTGTCACATGGTCTCAGGACTCAAGATAGAATGCATCGTTTTCAGTAAAAAGGATCTACGGTTCTCTATACTCATCATACTAAACATTGAAGCAGCATTAATCTTCTAATTTATGTTGGTATACATTATATGTTATGACCACAAAATTTTGTCACAATATATTTAATCACATGCCGTGTCGTATCAAATCCACCACCTCATTCTATTCCATGGGTGTTGTAAAAAGCAACTATGACGAAAGCCAGAAAGGTGTCATAGTTTCCGATAGATGGCGATTTATCCACTCGTATAAACTAGACGTAAAGTTCACAGTACGCGTGCAACCCGAGGTCGATCCCCGTCGGCACCAATGAAATTGTTAATTGCAATTTTAAGTGCTGATTTACCAAGTGCTCGGCGGTGAAGAAAAACATCGTGAGGAAACCTGCATATCTGAGAAATAAGAAAAAAAAGTATTTTGAAGATATGTGAAGTTCGCCAATACGCATAGGGGCAGCGCGGCGAACGCTTCCTTGCCCTAAAAGCTTCTCAGAAATGGGAGGCCTGTGCCCAGCAGTGGGACGTATATAGGCTGTAACTTTAACTTTTAAAGTACCCAGACAGGCAACAGTCAGCAGCATCAAAGGCACGTGATGTCTGCGATCATCGTATACCAATCCACGTTTAAGGCGTAAGAAGATAAATCCTCCCTACAGCAGGAGAATCCTAATCCTGCACCAGCAGTTGACTTTTAGGGTTAAAGGAAAATAATTATTTACAAGCACTTAAACTTGTTCTAAACTGTATCATTTTCAAATAATCTACATTTTCTTATTAATTCAAAATTTACGAGATATGATGTAAAAATTTTGAGAGTCATTTATCTCATGCATATTTAACATTTAACCCCTAAATGCTTGGTCAGATTTTCACTAATGTACACGACAAATCCAAGATGGTTGCTTGTTCGTTTAATGACCCTTGAAAATTACATGGAGCAAGAAGCGTGCATACTTATCGTTTAGCTAGTTTTGGCTATTTGTAAAAAGAAAATAAACTAAGAAGTAATGAAACATACTACTTATACATCATTTAATAAGATGTTGTATCATATGCATAATTTAAGGCCGTCCCGCTCTGTGGAAAGTTGGTCACGTTATAAGTATACTTCTTAATATTAGAGTACTTATAATGTGACCATAGCCTATGGTATTACATAGACATATACATAAGTTTCCACGAAGCATCAGGTGTGCAGTATATCTCAATATATGAAATATATATGTATAGTCCTGGAATAATTATTTATATACATGCAATCAGTTTTTTTTGTGCAGGATTCAAACCCGCGGCTTTGCAGCCAAACGCTTAGCAATTGAAATGAGCCGGCAAAAATTAAAAGCTGGATATTCTTTAGAATCTTTTAAGAGATTAGGCAACTAAAAAAATAAATTCCTGGCCTGTAGTCCCGCCAATCCGATGGTTGTGTGGAACAAACCGCTTTGAGCGGTAAGACCGTTTATTTTACTATTTTTATTTTGTATTTTATATTGTAATACAAATTTTTTTCATTTCGTTCTCTAATTTTGTGTCTGGCGTTTCTATCTATCTCTATCTATCTATCTAACGAAACAACATTTATAAACATTTTTATCATCACTACAGATATTCACATATATCTCTCCCAAATTGACAAATCCCTAGGATTGCAACAAAACACCGTCTTGAGTTACCATGGACTACCTGCATGTTCTACCGGGTCGTGACTCCATCTGGTGGGGGGCCACCATACACTTTGCTTATTGGTACGTTTAAGAACCCTTCTTCATATCGGTTGTCGGTTCTTCGAGCTATATAGCCACTACATCATACTGATCTATTGGGCTATGTTGTTTACTCTGATTCTACTGCAGATATCATTGTTACTTAACCTATATGTATACTAATTTCTTGTTGCTACGATTTATTTTATCCTTATAACAGTGCTATTATCAATAATAATATTCCTGTTAACTAGTTTAATGCTTGTAGTGGTTTAAAACAGGAGTTAAATACTAAATCCTCAAAGGATTTGAACCTACGACTTTTACTTTTTTGGTCTGTACCCTTAACCATTGAAGAATGTCGTATAGATTTGCATACTTATAAGTTTTACTTTTTTGTTGCCAAGATAATTTTTCCTCTCATTTGAACAATCTAAACGGATCTAGGGTGAATTCATAACAAAATAATCATTTCTAGTAATGTTTGACACGTAATCTCGTACTAAATGCAATGTAGTAACCCTACATAATGGCAAAGCTAAATAAACACATTCCTTAGTGCGCACATTTGTTCAGCTGCATCTCACTGGACTTATGTCAAGCTTAATAATTAAGATTAATTATTAATCTTACGTTTTTTTTAATTTACTGTGTAATATATTTCCATTGTAGGTTACATCTCAACGTTTTTATTTTTCCAGTTATAATGAAAAATGTGCCCCATTAAATCCGTTCATTGGCACGCTGAACGTCCCGCCACTCTGCACTTTTCACACTTCCGTAGACAGTGAACTAATTTTTTGGTTTTTACTTTAAAAATTAGATGTTAGATATTGAAGAATTTTATGAAATAATCTCCAGACCGATTTCCGATCACGGCGGCCAATCTCAACGGAAACTAGCTATCTACGTAGAACAGGATTATAGTGTACAAGTGTAAACCTCAACTTACGCAACTTTAATACAGCTTGCATTGAAGAAGCGATCGAGCGGAACCAAGGCTCCAAAGTCTTTGCTAGAGATCTGTCTGCCAGAAATAGCCAACTGTCAAAGCTGAAGACCGAGTGTGGCAGCATCATGTGGAACACCTGTGATTTTGAGTGAGATTTAGAAGTTCTACAAGTTCTGCAAGCTGTACACGTCATCGTTGGAGCCACACGTAAGTGTGAGTAACGATCCAAGATCGAGTCCTATCCGACACTATTCCGAAGATATCCCGGACATCAGTCTGAGCTAGATTAGAATAGCTTTCCATCATCTTAGGAACGGCACGGCCCCAGGTGAGGATGGAATTACAGTGGAGTTTCTGAAACCGGTACTTGAAGTTCTTCAGAAGCTTTTTTATTTCCGTCCACCATGGTGGCACTACTCCGGAGGCGTTGAGCAGAATTCTCGATACTTGAGAAATTTCTATTCGGGTAACGTTTTTAAATTTAATAAATAAAAAATGTTTTCTCGAAAGAAGCCGTTTATGAACGCAACGCAATAAAATTTTAAATTTATAGTTAATCATGGTTATTACTACTATTACAGCCCATCGCAAGTCTACAGCTGAACATAGGCATCCCACATATATTGCCATAAAGTATAGACTGCCTGCGTGTTTTCAGCTCGTCACTCCAACTGGTGGGGAGTCGCCCCTTCGTCGATTACCTATCTTCCCCATCGGTGTTTGGTTCAAATCTCTTTCAATAACGCGTACCCGTAAGTATTTAGTTAAAATTGTTAATTACAATTCAAAGTGCTGATTTATCATGAGCTCGGCGGTAAAGGTTAAACAACGTGAGGAAACCAGCTTGTCTGAGGATATTTTTTATTTGGTTCACAAATGGAATATAACGTTTATACGGTTCAGGTAACATAAAAAATAGCAAACGAGCGTTAATTCTAATAACAGTTAACACAGCATGCAACAAGTGCACATGATAACAAATACAAATTAAGAAATGAAAAAACTCAAGTAATAAATATTAATTAATTAATGGCTAATCTAATGTTAGCCTATAGCTTGTTGAGGCCTTAGAACCATGAAAGATGTCGAACAAATAACAAATATTATTATAACTATTAGTCTTTCTGTACAATGGCGAGTGATGATCCCCCACTGTTTTACATAATTAAAATTATTATAGGAATAAATTATTTCGGGGACAAATAAACTCCGATAATGCGGACTTCTTAATCCGATAATGAGTACTACGACTAATAGCTTTATATCAGAAAGATGAAAAGATTTCACCCTTTCAGAAAGAGGAGGGGCCTGTCAGGCATATATAGGCTTTACAACAAGATATAGAGACACGCTGGAGCTATATTATGGTTATAGCGAGAATGGACTCGCCCGACGGAGGAAGGACCACGCTGTCACAGAATACCAGGGAAAAAAGCGGCTTGATTGTGTTGTGTTTCATATGGTTAATATAAAGAACCAGAAAACCTTTTTCTAAACACGAGACATTTCATTTTATTCCTCAGGGGCATTTGCTTCCTGCCATCTGTATGGTTAGATCTTTTAAACTACGCAACGGATTTTGATTATAATACATGCATAATATATATACAGTCAGGTCATAAGTATTGTCACACAGTAAAAACTTTTCTTTTAGAATGCTGGCCACAAAAAAGTTTATTGAATTCAAATTACGAATTGTTCATGAAAATAACACAGTATACTTTTTAGAATTTTACTCATTTTTAAATATGGAGTGGACGCTTAAAGAAGACCGTGTTGCAGTTAAAGCGTTGCATCGTTGCGGTTACGCGCCATTTCAAATTTTTGACATACTGAAAAATTTGAATATAACCAAAAGATTCGTTTATCGTACCATCAAACGATACAATGAAGACTCTAGTGTAGATGACAGGTCAAGAAGTGGTCGCCCTCGGTCTGTTAGGACTACAGCAGTGATAAAAGCTGTGAAGGCGCGAATTCAAAGAAATCCCAAACGTAAGCAGAAACTGTTGGCCCTTCAGATGGGGTTAAGCAGAACAACGGTGAAAAGGGTGTTAAATGAAGACTTAGGGCTTCGGGCATATTGAAGAAAAACAGGACATCGTTTGAATGCTCGTCTAATGGACCTGAGACTGAAGAGATTCCGCGCTTTGTTGAAGCGGTACGCGGGAAGAAAATATCGGGAAATTCTTTTTTCGGACGAAAAAATTTTTACCGTAGAAGAGAGCTACAACAAACAAAATGATATGGTGTACGCACAAAGTAGTGAAGAAGCGAGCCACCGTATTCCGCGTGTCCAACGAGGTCATTTTCCATCCTCGCTCATGGTATGGTTGGGAGTTTCTTATTGGGGCTTAACAGAGGTATATTTTTGTGAGAAAGGTGTAAAAACGAATGCAGTTGTGTATCAAAATACAGTCCTGACGAACCTTGTGGAACCTGTTTCTCATACCATGTTCAATAACAGGCACTGGGTATTCCAACAAGATTCAGCGCCAGCTCATAGAGCGAAGAGCACACAAGACTGGCTGGCGGCGCGTGAAATCGACTTCATCCGGCACGAAGACTGGCCCTCCTTCAGTCCGGATTTGAATCCGTTAGATTACAAGATATGGCAACACTTGGAACAAAAGGCGTGCTCAAAGCCTCATCCCAATTTGGATTCATTCAAGACATCCTTGATTAAGACAGCCGCCGATATTGACATGGACCTCGTTCGTGCTGCGATAGACGACTGGCCGCGCAGATTGAAGGCCTGTATTCAAAATCACGGAGGTCATTTTGAATAAACTTTAGTGTCATAAGAATTTATGTTTTGTTAAGTTCATTTTGGTATATAAATGGTTACATAATGAAAAAACTTGATTCAATTATTTTATATTAAACATGTGACAGAATTTATGACCTGACCAGGTATATATATATATATATATATATATATATATATATATATATATATATATATATATATATATATATATATATATATTTCTGTATGTATGTATATTGCCATAGTTGCTCCGCTTGGCGAGCGAGGTGGCAACCGCAGTTTATTATTGCTTTTTGCTGTTATCAAAAACATGCTGCTGCCCATCTTCTACCTCAGTTTCCTTTTGTCGCCTCTTACAACTTCCACGGGGAGATATGGGGTAGTGGGTATTCTTACCACCACTACACGGGGATTCATTGATTAATGTGTTAACAATATAATAATAAATTTATATATGATTTACATATGTTATTATACCCAGAATAGATGAAGTATGCAAGTCAACAGATTCGCCGACAGCACGGACAAAATCAGCACATCGACCGTAAAATGACTAACTCAAGCTAGGTGCCAGGATAGTCCTTTATACAACTCGAACGAGCGGGGGTTTAGAGTATCACCCTCAGTTCTTCGTGTTTTTTTTTTATTTTGTACACTCATTCCCAGCAATATAATATTCTATTATGTCAGATAAATGTTAAAATTAGCCATTCCTAGTTTTCGCTATCGTAAGGGAGCAATAAATTTTCTCAGTTTCCTTTTTCTTTCGGGTTCGATGGATCATTGTCCCATTCAACATCAAAAAGGACTTTGTTTTCACTTTATTTGCAGTTGAAATTTACGATGTGAACGTTTCGTAATCATTTCGTTTTTATTTTAATTTGACGTTTCTTTTGATTTACGAACTTCTTGACGATTGGATTGAAATTGTTTGAATACGTCTGATTTAATTTCTTATAGTACGTGAAAGAAAGGGCCATAATTCTATTCTCGATTAAGAAACAAAATGCAGATGTGCTGGAACCACTGCAGGTTTAGTTACGCGAGTAATTTTTTGACCAATTATTGTCTGGCAATAGGCCTCCAGCAAGGAGGTAGTGGAGCAATAAGTGCAATAACTGTAAGTAACTTCAAAAAATGCGGCGATTGTTTCAGAAGTACTTTTTATTCATATTTTCATTTTAATGTCTTGGTAGTACAAGTAGTCGCCGCAGCGAAAACCACGTCTATGGCCAGCAATAGTTGTTCAACTTAATTGTTAGTGTGGTGTTGTTTTGCCGAATTTATTAGGTTCCCCCACATCGCTTGGGTTGAAACGGCGGTATCTTTAGCAACAATCACTCCTTGTTGGCATCTCCATTGATTGCATGATGGTTTCATGACATCATAATTGTCATGATTTGCTTGGATCAATTAACTTGAGTTGTATGTGTAGCTGCATCTTTGGGAATCAGTTGGCATGCCAAATAATATACTTACAAAAAGGGTATTCGGTTTTTATTACGTAAAATGAATAATATATGTCAGTAAGTATTCTAAATTATTTTTAAATATTAAATAAAGAACGAGGTAATATTTAAGCTGATGATAAATAGAACTAATTCTACAAAGAACGCTACAAAATTGTATCTATCTTTAAGGACTGAGATAATTGCCTTACTCTAATTTTACCGCCTCACTTACAACATAGCACTGCGTGTTTCTGTTGGAAAAATAAGATCTTAATAGCAGAAGTAGTCAAGTAGTAGGTTTCAAAATATTCTACATTAAAATGTAACATATAGACCGACGTGATGATAGTCAAATACTCGTATTTAGTTTAGCCTACAGCAACAGCCACTTCCTATAAATTTATTACGTGCTCTTTTTAGCGATTATTTAAAAAAATGGTAACAAACGAGCACAGAACCCACCTGCTACATCTACATCTAATTATGCTCGATAAAGAAGCAAAATTTAGATGCGTGACACCTGAGGACTTAGAAAAAGCGGTAATACCAGTAAGTAATAAGGGTCTTCGGTTCTCCGCGCTCAATATACGAAATACAGCAATATTTAGCTGCTTTTTTACCCTGGTATTCTGTGAAAGCGTGCTCCTTCCCTAGATAAGACAACCTATTTGTGCATGTTAACCTATCGCAATTTTAATTCCAATGAATTGTCAAGTTTTTGATGTTAAGGTAAATAGTTAAGTAAAAAGTATCACAAAAATAGGATATGTTATTCCGTTAAGCAATGTACCTTAATATCATGGTGCAATCCATTACAGCCTATAAAAGTCCACTCCTGAGCATAGACCTCCCCCGTAGGTTGCCTCATAGATGGAACTTTGCTATAGGGGCCACGCTTGGGGAACGGTATGGGTGCCACAGTTTTTTATAATTTTGAGGTGATATCAGCTGCTTATTTTCCGATTCAGTTTCTCTCTGTTGCCTCTTACAACACGCATGGGCCGATATGCTGGATATTCTTACATCGCCACTACACAGTTAAAAAAAATATATATATATATATATATTAATTGTTGTTACTACCCTAGCACCAGACACACGACAAACATTTCAAACATTTGGAAAAATGTTGTGTGCGCAAATAGGATAATATAAAAATACTTTAGTCGCTGCCTTTATAAACGCGGAAACTGCATAAACGGATGTGCTACGGGCACATTATTGTACGCAGTTTCCACATGAGGGACGTTTATAAAGTGTAATTTTATTTTACTTTAAATTTATTATATCATTTAAAACGCGGAAAAATCACTCAGATCTGCACTGCGAATATATTTATTTATTCGACCGTGTCCGGCAGGAGACATGTAAAGATGATTTGTCTCGTGTTCTCTAATATTTACTGCGTAATTTATTTTTTTAAGATCTGTGTTTTCTCGCTTATTTTGTTCCAGTATTGTTTCACTTTCAAATGAAAAAATTACAAGTTAATATAAAATTAAAATAATTACAAACCTTTATCATTATCATCATATTTTTTCTTTTATTTTGTTTCAGTATTATTTTACTTTACAATTGAAATTTTTAAATACAATATAAAATTTGAATGATTTCAAATTTTTGTTCACTATAAATGTTTGTGTGTTAAGATAATTACGTTTTTTTCGCAACAACTGGTTCTCTGATTCTCAAATTTGAAAAAAGTGAAATAAGTGAGCTTTTTAGATAATTTCAATTTTGATGATATGAAGAAGGAGTTTTCAAACATTAAAACGAATTAAGTATCCATTTTGTATGTACCACGACATAAAAATAACAGCAATGAAGCCTGCATGTCCGAGAAATGTAATATATTTCGAGGTTTCAGCACCATTAAGCTAATAATAAAGGAGGTCCGTCAACTGAGACTTTCCTATTACTTCAGGACTAATCTCATATAAATAAGATGAATTAAATCCATCCCTAAGTGTGGTAAAATAGGGAATGAAGTTTGTTAAGTACTATTTAGGGGACATTCTAGTTGCAATTTTGATTTTGTGATATTCCTCAGTCCATTTAAACGTATGAAAAATTGTGTCGGGGGTTTTAACTCTTTGATACTTTTTGTCTCAGCATCGATTCCAGGATCTAATATAGAAATTGCTTTTTTTATTGTTCTTTGAAGTCGCTTTTACTTTTTATTTAAAGTTTTCTTTTATAAAATTTACGGCTACGATCGCAGTGGATATTTGCCACGGGTTCGATTTCTGTTAAGTATTAATAGCCAAAGCTTATAAATAATTGTTTTGATGCAGGGTTTTTACAGGCACGATTTATATAAAGTAAAAACGCCTCGTTGATACAGAAAAAGTCAGTAGTAGTATGGGAACATATAAATAAACAATATAAACTTTTTTTTAATGTATAAGAAATTAATACATAGTCATATTCATTGACTTTATAGACTGTTAAATCAATATTATAATAAGAGCAAATAAAAAAATCAAATCGTTCCGGCAGTCCTAATGCAATATCAACTTCTCTCATATTACGAAATTTGATGGATTCATATCCTATCGACTTCTTCAACCAATTTTCTGTTTTATTTTTATTCATTTGCTGTAAACTACTATTCCCGTTACCATTACAGACTAATAAAGTCCACTCCTGTACATATGCATACCCCATAGATTGGCAGCCGCATTTGTTTTTATTTTTGTCGTTATTAAGATGAAGATACTGCTCTCTTCTCATTTGTTTCTATGTGCTCGTCTTCTGTTTCTACGACACACACGGGGTAATATGGGGTAGTGGATATCCTTACACCACCACTACACGGTAAAGTACAATGGTATCCAATGATATAAAATTGATCCTGTTGATGGTTCTAGGAGTTGGTATTGTGAATTATTATATCAAAATTTATATCACTATTCACACCGATACATCCAACTTCTTAATCATCAGTCTGTAAAAGAAAGCAGCTGGATAATACTGTAGGGAAAATTTTACTTATTACTCACGCTTGGTAAGCGGGTTGACAACCGCAGCCAGTACCATACACTACTGTTCATCGTTGGTTTCTGTATTTATATTTATTTATTTTATAATACTTTAATGCACAAAGTAGAACATATGGCGGACGTATTGATAGATATAGATTGCCTTGTACGCACGCTTGACAGTTGGGCTGGCGAATGCAGTACCAAACGTTTTGCACCTTTGACGTTATAGTCCGCCGGCGATCTTGATGATAAGTCTGGCGTAAAAGAAGTGGTATATCGTCATTTATGTGAGATATGAGATGTTTCTGGCATTTCCCATAGTCCTCTCATACAAAAGTATCGTGGCGTAATTTGGTGAAGTGTCCTCTTACGTCGCCACTACACGACAATTATTTAACTATTAGGAAATACTTACTACATAAAATATCATTTAAAAAAATTAAATAAAACATCTGTCTCAAAAAATCACTGAGTATCACAACGTTTCCTTGAAGTTAACGTTATTTTTTCTTTTATAGAAAAAAAGTTCAAGGATATCGTTAAACAATATTCTACACTATTATTATAAAGGGGAAAGATTTGTTTGTTTGTTTGTTTGAATTGAATAGGCTCCGAAACTACTGGACCGATTGGAAAAATGCTTTCACTATTAGAATCCTACATTATCCCTGATGAACAAAGGCTGTATAATATTTTCAAAAAGTTAGGGATCCGTATTAAAACTTCGTTAATGTAACCCAAGATGTGAAAAAAACAATACCAAAAAGAATCCTTATATCGCGTACGCTGCGGAAACTATTGATAATAGAGCAAAGTAATGTAATTCACTTTTATAGAGGATATCAATATCTGCAAAACAGCCTGCGATACCATATGTTTAACTATTAAAGTTATGTCACAATAAATAATTATTTAATGTTAAAATATGAAATAGTAACGCCGGTACAAACTACGCCACATTATTCGTATCAGTACCTGTACCATGCATAACCACCAATTACGTTAACCATTTAATTTTAGTAACATATTTCACTTTTTAAATCTTTGTTAATTCATAAACCGTCCGTCGTTATGTCTCTCTCGATGTTCGCATATCGCAAGGCGTAGACGCGTGATATACGCGGGTAAAACCGCGGGGCACAGCTAGTTACTTATAAATGCACGTTTTAGATTTCTTCCCTCGTCTTTATGACATATCAGACATTGAATAACGGACCGCATCTCCTTTTGTATCGTCATTACAAAAGAATCCGCAAGTCGTTATCGCAATTATAATATTTCTGTTTCCTCATCGCGTCATATGAGGCTGAAAAAATACTGAGGTAACTTTGTAAAATTATAAAACCTTTGTAAAAATTTAAAAATATATTAAAATAAGCAAATGATTATTTTATTTTTCATCTTTTGGTATTTTTTACCAATCGTAACAAAGTATTTTTACTAGGAATTTTATAAGAATTTTATATAGAATTCGTGTTACACACACGAAATAATGATTTTAAAATTATTTGAAGTTCTACTAAAGAAAAAAATCTCATCAATATAAGGACCCTATCCGAGACTGAAACAAACCGATACCTGGTTATGTCACAGAACATAGGTATCGATGAGGCGGACATGAAACAGTCAGCTTGCGATGTGTTTTATGCACGGTTAACCATAGAATACTAATATAAATTTAATTCTACTTAATACTAATGATTGCCTTTTTTTTGCGGATGGAAAATCATCTAATGACGCCTTTCGCTGTGGGTGGAGCGGAAGGGAGTGTCAGACTTTTACTGACTAAAAACCATCCGTGTTCCTTCAGTGCCCTTACGTTCCGGAGCCGCGGTATCTCTTTCGAACAGCCCGCAGCCCCGGCAGGCGTCGGCCCTTGCGGGCCCCTGCACGCTGCTGACAGCTCTTTGAGGCGCGCGTGGAACAAAACGCGCCGTCGACACGGCCTGTCGTCGTTAGACGGACGGACGGCGAGCTACCCATTGCTCGCCGTCCACAGGCCCGCGCCTACGGTGGCCGGGGGCCACGATGTAGCCCCCGACGCCCAGGGCGTCTCCCGCGGCGGCCGGGAAGGAAAGCTGTTGCTTTTTCCTTCTCCCGCTCCGCCACCTCCTTCGCTAGCATCACTGCTTCGCAGAAGGTGGTGACGGCATCTCATTCCGTCTCGCTCCGGACCATGGCTTCGACCAGGACCGGACGCGAGAGGTCGCCGCCGCCTATCGCCGCTACGAGGACACGACGGTGCTCCGCCCAAGCAGGGCACACCTCCACGGTGTGCTCCACCGTGTCCTCCGGTCGATCGTCGCAGTGGAAGCACCCGAGCGTTTCCTCCCGCCCGATTCGGTGCAGGAACCTCCCGAACACACCGTGTCCGGTGTGGACCTGCGTCAGGCGGAAGGTGAGAACGCCGTGGCGTCTCTCAAGCCACTCCTCAAAGAGGGGTCTTATCGCCGCTATAGTGGTGTGCCCAGCACGGGGTTGCGACAGTCGCTCTCTCCATGTCGCCATGAGATCATGCCGGAAGTCTGTCCGCTGCGCGACAACTTGCCGCGGCAGCGGGGTTTCCCCCCGGCATAGTGCCTCCGCGCGCCATTCGTGCAGGCGCGCGAGGACTATCGCCTCCAGATCCCATGGCGGCAATCCGGCAAGGATACTAATGATTGCCTGGGAGGCTACTTTATAAATAAAACAAAGTTTTAGTATAAAACAACTTTTGACACAAAAACAGTCATATCGCTGCCTTTCTTAAATGCAAAAAAAATATATAATTTAATACGTTTATTTGTATTAAAATCTGCCTCAAATGTAATAGTAAGCTTTGTAAAACAGTATTAAGAGATTTTTTCATAAAATAATTAGTGTTACTCTAGGTCCTAGAGAGAGACTTGGACCACTATTTTGGTATAGAAACTAAAATATAATATATAAAGTTTGAAAAACATTACTAAACATTATTCCAATCATCACATATATATATATACTATATATCACATCTCATCATCACATCACATATACAATACATAAAACACTCACGCATGTCACCCAGAGGGGTAGGCAGAGACTACAGACTTCCACTTGGCGCGATCCTGACACACCTCTCTCGCTTCCTTTACATCCATATATCTACGCATACACGCTCGTCGGTTAAAGGTACTCCTAATCTGGCCCATTTTTAATGTATCGCCGATTTGGTCGATAAAACTTCGTCTAGGGCGCCCCTTCCCGACCCTGCCGTTCACTTCTGCAACATAAATTTGCTTTGTCACTCTTTCCTCGTTCATTCTTTCCACATGACCAAACCACCGAAGCATTCCTTTCTTAATCGTTGTCACAACGTCATCTTGCAAACCACACTTTTCTCTTATCAAACTATTTCTCACCCTGTCATTCAGATTCAGCCCTAGCATACTCCTTAAGGACCGCATTTCTACAGCATTTATTCTACTCTCGTGCTTCTTCTGCCAGACCCAACTTTCACTACCATACATTAAAGTAGGGACTAACACAGCATTATGAATCGCCATACGTGCCTTATTTGACACATTTTGACTCCTCATAATAGCGTGTAGAGCCCCATTCACTCTATTTCCTGCGTTCACTCGTCGTTCTATATCCTTATCATATCTACCATCCCTGCTAAATAAACATCCCAAATATACAAACTCATCCACTTGCTCAATCAACTCACCTTCTATTCTTATTTCACATAAAGTTTTACTTTCTTCTCTTTCAAAAACCATAACTTTCGTCTTACTTGCGTTCACTTTCATACCCCTTTATTTTAATGGCCAATTCAATAAAGTAGCCATCATTTGCAACTCGGCCGCCGACGATGCAAATATGACTTGATCATCGGGGTACAAAAGACATTTGACGGTTGACTCACCCATTTTCAACCCATATTCTTCAACTTTCAAAGTTTGCAAACAACTGTCCATAAATAGGTTAAACAGCCACGGGGAAGCCACACATCCCTGTCTGACACCTTTATGAATGCCAAACCAGTCCGAGTAGACCCCGTTGATCCTGACACAAGCATTAAAGTCCCTGTAAAGAGACCTCAATTCCTGTATCAAGCCAGCGCTCAACCCAAATGAGTTCAGTGTTTGCCATAACACATTCCTGTCCACTCTATCATAAGCCTTTTCCAAGTCCATGAACGCACAAAAAACTTTCTGGTTTTTGGCCAAAAATTTCTCCGCAATCATGCGCATGGAAAAAACTTGATCCGTACACCCCATCCCCTTTCCAAATCCAACTTGCACATCCCAAATTTTTCCATCAATTTCTTCCATAACTCTTTCAATTAACACCTTAGCATACAGTTTACCCACAATGCCAAGCAAGTTGATACCACGGTAGTTTTTACAGTCCTGCTGCGAGCCCTTTCCCTTATATTTGGGACTATAACGGCTTTGCACCAGTCTTCCGGTACCCGCTTCAGTTCCCATCACAAATTAAACAAGGTGTACAGCAGGCCTGTAACCACACCCTCTCCAGCCATTTCGAGTGATATTCTATCATACCCGGCTGCCTTACCTGCTTTCATGCTTTTCATTGCTTTCATTATTTCATCTACACTTATCTCCCTACCTCTCTCCACTTCTTCCGGAATTTCTATTTCACTTACTTCAGAAGACTCTTCACTCTTAAACACGCTTTCAAAGTATTCCTTCCATCTCTTTAAATTTGAAACTTCATCATTCAGCATGCATCCATTCTCGTTTCGTATAGCATTCATTCTAGGCTGTTTTCAATTTTCCCTAGCAGTCCTTACGAGCTTCCAGAACATTTTAATATTTGCCTGGAAGTTATCAGATATCCTTCTATCATTCTTATCTATCCTTTCTTGCTTTTTCCTTTCAACAACTTCTTTTATTTTATTATTTATACGTCTAAAATCTGCCTTTTTTCTTTCAATTTCATCATTCATACTGCCAGAATTACCAGCTTTAGTTGCTAGTAAATCTAGCCATGCTCTCTTCTTTGCTTCAACTTCCACCCGTACCTCATCATCCCACCACAACGTATTACTTTTGCTTTCATTCGTTCTCTTACTTACACCACATGCTTCGGTGGCTGCATCCACCAAAACTTTCTTAACATTATTCCATACATTTTTCAATTCTAAATCATTCATATATAATTCATTCAAAACACCAATGCTTTCCCTCAGTCTGCATTTATACTTCTCTGCACACCTTCATCTTGTAACCTCTCTATTCTTATACGCTGTAACGCAGTGGTAGACACAGATGTCCGATGCCGCCAACGTTTGAATAGACCATTAATTCGGCATAAGACCAAGTAATAATCCGTCCCTACGTTGGACCCCCGGAAACCCTTGTATCTACCACTGCGCTTCTCATTCTTTCATCCACAATTATAAAATCTATCATGCTTCTATCATCCCCTCTTTCCTATGTATACATGTGAATCCTCTTATGGCGAAAGAAAGTGTTCGCCACAAAAAGATTCTTTTCCACACATACGGTGAGGAGGTCTTCACCATTCTCATTTATTCTTTCATCGCCAAACGTTCTTAATATCCTTTCATAACCAGACCTCTTGACCCCAACCCTTCCATTAAAATCTCCTAACATAATAATATTTTCATTTTCCTTACATTTCATCAGCACCAGCCTTACCATGTCCCAAAACTGCTCTCGGATATAAGTGGGCTTAGACATATCTGGGGCGTACACCCCTAGTACAAACAACTTCTTTAAGCCCGCTTTCATTCGTATCCACAGCAGCCTTGGGCTCACACATTCATACTCTTTCACACATTGACCCATTCTTTCTGAAAGGATGACACTGACTCCTGGCATGCCCGCTCGGTCTCGTCTACTCCAGACCAGTAAGCGGTATACATGCCATGTGCAGTGACATCTCTTCCCTTTCGTTTCGTCTCGTTTACACATAACACATCTATTCCTTTATCATTCATCATTTCACATACTTCATCCATCTTATCATTCATTGCTCCACATACATTCAGCGTAGCCAGACGGGCCTCCGCAATCCACTTCTCGCCCCTCCGGGAGACAGGACGTGACGGGTAGCGAACCTCGTCGCCGGTTTTTCTCCCGGAGATTCTTCGCACCCCTGCCCATTAAAGGGACGCCGGGAACTCGGGGCCATTTCTTTTTCTACTTGGCTCATGGTGCGAACTAAGGGGTGGTAGATTTTACGCCGCTACCATCCGGCGAGAAGCCGAGTCTATCCTATCGGCTTTGTCGCTCGTTAAGCACCACCCGGGGGATACGTGTAGGGTGGGCCTAGGGTTAGGTGTCGAAGCCTACGGACGCGAGCGACTCATCTCCCATCGTTTTCTGGTCTATGTAGAAATAAAGTATGACCAGCCACATTGTTAACGGAATCGCAATCCGCGAATTCTAAATTATCCTTGGTCTCACTCTCAGAGAGGTTCTCTTGTATAAAATTTGCAATCTGCTCCTCGATGAGATCCATTTATCAAATAACATGTATTTTATACTTTATAATAGTCAATAAAGAAAGAAACACTCGGAAAGGTAAAATAAGTTAACAGTAAAAGACCTACCTTTAATACTAATATTCGTCTCCCAGGCGATCACATAGGCTACATCTTGGCAATGGTCTAACCCAGTCGAGCGCGCAAACACTGCCCTCCGCGTCACGGACTACATATAGTTAGCGCAAGTGCATGTTGCGATATGTCCCCGCAATTTCAAAATAACAAGCGAATACCAACCGGTGGTGGCCTGTCAGGCGATGATTAGTACTCTAGGGTTAACAAAAGTGCTCAACAGTATTTTGTCGGGCGTTAATAAGACACACGCATATAAAGGTTGCAGGTTAAAGGTTTTTCTTTAATAAAAACTTTTAAACTTGTTTATTGATAAACTTTGAATATGTCTGGGATTTTGTTGTAAAAGCGTATACATTGCCCCATAAATGAATTACTGATTCTGTGGAGTCTAGTAACTGGTATTACAAGCTTATGTTTGTTCCTAGTGTTTAAAGTATGCACATCCTTATTCTTATTAAAGCTATTTATGTTTTTATGTACATACATTACATTTTTATAAATATATTGCGATGCCAAAGTTAATGTGTTTATTTCTTTAAATTTTTTTCTGAGGGACTCTTTACAATTTAGGTTATAAATCGCCCGAATGGCTCTCTTTTGCAAAACAAATATAGCTTTCAATATCAGTCGCATTACCCCATAGTAAAATTCCATAAGACATTACGCTATGAAAGTAACTAAAATACACTAATCTAGCTGTCTCAACATCTGTGAGACTTCTAATCTTTCTTACAGCATATGCTGCAGAACTGAGGCTGCTTGCTAATTAGATATATGTGTGCTCAATTGAAGTTTCGCGTCAATAGTAATACCGAGAAAAACAGTAGTATCTACAAGACTCAACTCCGCCCCATTTAATAGCGCATTGGTATTCGAATGTTTTACATTAGGTATTGTAAATTTAACACACTTTGTCGTATTGCCGTTTAAGAGCATATTGTTGGCGTTAAACTATTGTACTAATTTCGATAGAGCATTATTTACATCGTCATAATTAATTAACTGCCTTTTGAGTTTGAAAATTAAAGAGGTATCGTCAGAAAATAATACTATATCGTGATTTTCCCCTAAAGATAAGGTAAGTCATTATTATAGATTAAAAACAGGAATGGGCCAAAAATCAAGCCCTGAGGAACGCCCATTGATACTACCGATCCGGAGGAACCTTTACCATTTATCACAACTTTTTGAGTTCTTTACTTAAATAAGAAGTAATAAGTCTAAGCGCCAAATTTTTTACACCGTAAGGTTGTAGTTTCCAGATTAATGTTTCATGATGAACACAATCAAAAGCCTTGGAAAGATCACAGTAAACACCTAAGGCATCCTGTGAATTCTCCCAGGCATTAAAATATATTTCATAAGCTCAACATAGGCGTCAGACGTCGAGCGGCCCCTTGTAAAACCAAATTGGTTTTTATGAAGTAATTATTTTGTATTAAAAAAAATTAACAATTTATCCAAAATTATGTTTTCAAAAATTTTACTGAGAATTGGTAGTACAGAAATAGGTCTAAAATTAGCGGGGTCCAATGTACTACCGGATTTAAATAAAAGTATTACTTTACTATACTTCATTAAATCAGGAAACACACCAGAATCGATACAAGTATTAAAAATAATAGCAAGATGAGGTGCAATTAAATCTATTATGGACGCAATAACTGTCATGGAAATCCCCCACAAATCTGCGGTTTTCTTTACATCAATGGTTTTGAAGTATTTTACAATATCTTGCTGTAATACTTTTTCAAATCTAAATTCTTTAAACAGATATTAACATTCTGTTTGAGTAATGACTCGGCGACAATTGAGAAGTATTCAAAGACTCTGTTGTCAAAATAGGAATATCAGTGAAATATTTCTCAAAC
>JAVANC010000026.1:10085951-10148100 GCA_033319125.1 Parnassius glacialis | reverse complement strand
ATATATATATATATATATATATATATATATATATATACTCTGTATGTAGGTATATTGCCATAGTTGCTCCGTTTGGCGAGCGAGGTGGCAACCGCATTTTATTATTGCTTTTTGCTGTTATCAGAAACATTTTTAACAGTGGTAGAGCTAAGCGGCAGCTTTTGCTGTCGCACGGATGGGCCAGCTCGACCGGGGTAGTACCACAACTTCACAGAATACCGGCGTGAAGTAGAGGTTCACTTCTGCGTTCCGCTTGGTAAGTGCAGGTGGCCGGACGCCCAATTCCCCCCCCCCCCCCCCATCAACATGGTTGTGGAATTAAACAGAAGACTACCCCAGGAGGGTACCAGCACCCCTGGAGAATCCCTCGCTGAGCATCCACGACCAAACCACTCCACTCCTGGGCGTGGGTGCTCAGGCTGCCCCGCGTATTCTGGGGGGGGGGGGGGGGGGGCAAATTCCGCTCGCGACTAATACTGCTCGGGGCAAGCTGAGCAATAAGACCAAGGCGACCCCTTTCACGCTATCAGTGATTTTTTGCAATATCAGGGGACTTCATTCCAACCTTAACGCTGTCCATTACCATCTAGAGAAGGCGAAGCCGGCCTTGCTCTTTTAACCGAGACTCAGGTGTCCTCTCCGGCTGATACTTCATATCTCCCTTACCCGGGGTACAAATTTGAACACTCCTTTGTGCCCCGGGCTGGAGTTTGCGTATACGTCAAGGAGGACATCTGTTTCGACGCCTCGGCAGTCTTGAAGGTACGGACCTGTCCATCCTATGGCTGCGCGTAGACAGCGACGACCATCCCCGCGTCTACGGGTGCATCTATAGGTCCCATAGCGGTAATGCTGACACAGACCGACTCATCAACCACGTCCAAATGGCTGCAGACTCCGTGCTACACAGGTCCCATCCGCAGAGGATCGTGATACTCGGTGATTTTAACGCCCACCACGCTGAATGGCTTGGTTCTCGTTTTAACCGATCATGCGGGTAGATCTGTCTATGACTTTGCTTTGGCATATGGTCTAACACAACTGGTTACTTCGCCTACGCGGATCCCAGATGTGGAAGACCATGTACCTTCCCTGTTGGACCTTCTGCTGACCTCTCATCCGGACGGATATCAGGTCTCCGTCGATGCCCCACTGGGCTCTTCGGACCATTGTCTGATCCGGGAGTACGGTGCCACTCACGCTCCCATCGCAGTTGCGATCTGCAGCTTGCCGCCGTGTTTGGCACTATAGGTCGGCCGATTGGGCGGGATGCGGTCTTTTTTTGCATCCTACCCTTGGGGGCGGGTTTGCTTCTCGCCGGAAGATCCCAGCGTTGTTGCCGATTCTGTTGCTGATGTGGTACTTCAAGGGTATGGAACTTTTTATTTCCATCCTCTGTGGTGCCCATCGGAGGCAGATCCCAGCCATGGTTTGGGTCGCCTCCTGTAAACTAGCATCACGCGATAAGCAGGAGTGCTACCAGGCCTGGGCTGACGCATCAACGTCCCGGGATGTAAACACCAGCGCTCTTAAAAAGAAGTACAATTCCGCCTCCAGGTCCTTCAAAAGTGTCATTGCCAAGGCAAAGTCAGAGCACATCGGCAGAATTGGCGAGAAACTAGTTCGCCTCCCTTCGGGAACACGTGCATTCTGGTCTCTCGCCAAGGCTGTCCAAGGGAACTTCTGTCAGCCATCTCTGCCATCTCTGCACAGGGTGGACGACTCACTGGCCCATGACGCAAAGGAGAAAGCCGATCTGCTAGGCTCTCTTTTTGCTTCCAACTCGACTCTAGATGACGGGGAGAACACACCGCCGACCATCCCACGGTGTGAGTGATCCATGCGGGAAGTGCTGTTTACACAGCGCTTGGTGCGTAAAGCACTCCTCTCCCTGGACGTCAACAAGTCGAGTGGGCCTGATGGAGTCCCACCTATTGTGCTGAAGACGTGTGCTCCGGAGTTGGCACCGGTTTTAACGCGTCTTTTTCGGTACTCCTACTCCCTAGGGCGTAGTCCCGGACTCATGGAAGACAGCTTTGGTGCACCCGATCCCTAAAAAAGGCGACCGCTCAGATCCGTCCAACTACAGGCCTATCGCCATCACCTCCTTGTTCTCCAAAATAATGGAAACGATCATTTACAGTCAGCTCATACGGTACCTTGAGGATCACCAGCTGATTAGTGACCGCCAGTACGGTTTCCGTCGAGGTCGCTCAGCTGGTGATCTTCTGGTCTACCTGACCCATAGATGGGCGGAGGCAGTGGAGTCCAAGGGGGAGGCGTTGGCCGTTAGTTTGGACATAGCGAAGGCTTTCGATCGGGTTTGGCATAAAGCGCTTCTTTCGAAGCTGCCTTCCTATGGGCTTCCCGAGAAATTGTGCAATTGGATCACCAGCTTTCTTGCAGATCGGAGCATCAAGGTCGTAGTAGACGGTGCATGCTCCGATTACAAGCCCATTTACGCTGGTGTTCCACAAGGCTGCGTGCTATCACCAACGCTGTTTCTTCTGCATATCAATGATATGTTGCAAACCAGTAACATTCATTGCTATGCAGACGACAGCACTGGTGATGCTTTATACACCGGCCGTGCAAATATTTCTCGGGAAAACGTCGCCGAGTACCGGAACAAACTTGTGTCTGAAGTCGAGACTTTGTTGAACAAAGTCTCAGACTGGGGGCGACTAAATCTAGTCCCAGTTCAATCCCCAGAAGACACAAGTTTGCGCGTTTACCGCTAAAAAAGATTCCCTTTGTCGTATCTCCTCAGTTTCAAGGCACTCCTCTAGTTGCCTCAGCCAGTATCGGAGTCCTCGGTGTCGACATATCGAGTGACGTGCAGTTTCGTGGTCACTTGGAAGAGAAGGCCAAATTGGCCTCTAAAAAGCTTGGCGTGCTCAGCAGAGCGGGACAGTATTTCATGCGGGCACACCGCTTGCAACTTTACAAGGCGCAGGTTCGGCCTCACATGGAATTCTGTTCCCATCTCTGGGCAGGGCCCAGTGCCAGCTTCTTCCAATTGACCGCATCCAGCGCAGAGCGGTTCGAATCGTCGACGACCGAGTTCTTTCCGATCGGCTTGACTCACTGGCACTGCGTAGAGAGGTTGCATCTCTTTGCGTATTTTATCGCATCTATTACGGGGAGTGCTCTGAGGAATTGTTCGTACTAATTCCAGCCGCTCAATTTCACCATCGCACATCGCGACAGAAACTAGCGATACCATCCATATCATCTAGATGATTGGCGGTCCACCACTGTGCGATTCAGAAGAAGTTTTCTCCCTCGCACAACTTCACAATTTGGACACGTACAGGAGCATACGGAATCGCTGTAATACAATTTGTAGAGTCGCCACAACAACGCCATGTTCAAAAATCAGTCGAGAACGGAGACCCGGTAAAAATTTTGAAGTTTCTCAGATCAATAGGAGTTGGAAAATCTAAAGAATCCACTATTTCGAATGAAGACGTTGATATTGAATCACTAAATCAACATTTCTCATGTACATCTTCATTTTTAAATGATAATATAAAATCACATACTTTAAACAATATGTCCAAAGCATCAACTCCTAATTTCTCGCCGTTCACCTTCAATCAATTTTCCATTGTGATGTTAAGAAGAACGGTTTGTCCATTTCGTCAAGTGCTATCGGATGTGATGAATTAGCCGTAAAATGATCGTCCCACTGATTGATATTATTCTCCCCATCCTAACTCATATTTTTAATTACTCCATATCCTCTGAATCTTTTCCTCGAATCTGGAAGGAAGCTAATATCATTCCTCTTCCTAAAAGAAGAGCCCCTGTTCTCCTTCAGATTATCGACCTATATCTATCCTTCCATTCCTTTCAATCGGGGTTCAGACTTGGTCATAGTACGGTTACAGCTTTACTTAAAATCACAGATGATATTCGCTGGGGTATGACCAAAAGCAGCTCACTATTCTTACGTTGCTGGATTTCAGTATCGCTTTTAACACCGTCGATTTTGATGTATTGCTGAGTCTGCTACGTTCTATAAACATATCTCCAGCGGCAATTGAATGGTTTCAAAGCTATTTGCGTGGCCGCCGGCAGCGTGTTATGGTAGACGGTGCCACATCTACGTGGTGTGAACTAACTGCTGGTGTACCACAGGGTGGCGTGTTGTCTCCTCTCCTTTTTTCTGTATTTATTAATTCTATTACTTCACGAATTTCTTCTCTCTACCATTTTTATGCAGATGATCTCCAAATTTACTCCCATACATCACTCCAGAATCTTACCAATGTCATCATTGACACCAATACGAATCTTGCTGCAATACTTGATTGGAGCAGGTCGTTTGGGCTTAATTTAAATCCCAAAAAGACCCAAGCAATTATTGTTGGAAACAGCACGTAATCTAGAGAATTTACCTTCCACCTTCCACCTATTGTTGTTGATGGTGTTGTGATACCTTTTAGTAAATCTGTAAAAAACCTAGGATTATATATTGATCAGAATCTTTCTTGGTCCCTGCATATTAAGGAGTCCAGCAGAAAGATGTTTGCGGCAGCATCTTTTTTAAGACGTTTGCGTAACTCGCTTCCCATTCCTACTAGAATTTTACTGGCACAGTCCTTGTTACTCCCTATCCTTGATTATGCTGATGCATGCTACTCCAATCTTACTGAAGATCAATCAAATAAACTTGAGCGTCTTCAGAATTTCGCTATTTGGTTCATATTTGGCCTTCGTAAATATGATCACGTTTCCGAGTACCGTATTAAACTCAAGTGGCTCCCTATCAGACTTCGCCGGAATACACATATTCTATCTCTACTGTACTGTGTACTATTTGATCCTAAAACACCGAGTTATCTTAAAGAAAAATTTGAGTTCATGGCGCAGATAAAGATCATTCCAGAATAGCTGATAAACTATATTGCATATGCCTGCTCACAACTCAAAATTTTTTCATTCCTCCTTTTGTGTCAAAGCAATCAAATTATGGAACCTCGCTTCCTTTACCAATTAAGAAAGCCCAAAGCATTGAGTCTTTCAAAAATATGGTTAAAGATTATTATTTAAATATGTGTTCTAGTTAATATATTTTATTGTCATATCTACTTTCCTTGATAAGGTTAATGTATATGATATATTAGTTATAATGTATTACAAAAATATTTATAAATATGTATGTATTCTATGTATGTATATGTAGGTATATGTGTATATGTATGTGAGTATGTATTTATTCATTTGTGTGTTTATGTGTATATGTATATATAATATTTATGTATATGATTATTGCATTGTCTTATATACTATATATACCTTGTACTATTAATATATACTTGTTTATCTGCTATTTATGCACACTTCTATATTTTTATTTAAAATTATCTCCTTCATCAAGGTTTGCCTGGAAGAGATCGCTATTTAGCGATAAGGCCACCTAATTGTACATCAATTTATAATTTAAGTTTGCTGTGTTGCGTGTATTTTGTGTGCAATAAAGAGTATAATTAAAAAATTAAATTAAATTAACTTCCTTGTGGAATCGATTACCACCAGCGATTTTTCCGGACCGATACGACTTAGGGACCTTCAAGAAAAGAGCCTAACACCTTTTTAAAAGGCCGGCAACGCATCTGCGATTCCCCTGGTGTTGCAGTTGTTCATGGGCGGCGGTAGTCACTTACCATCAGGTGAGCCGCATGCTCGTTTGCCCCCTCTCCTATAAAAAAAAACATGCTGCTGCCCATCTTCTTCTACCTCAGTTTCCTTTTGTCGCCTCTTACAACTTCCACGGGGAGATATGGGGTAGTGGGTATTCTTACCGCCACTACACGAGGATTCATTGATTAATGTGTTAACAATATAATAATAAATTTATATGTGATTTACATATGTTATTATACCCAGAATAGATGAAGTATGCAAGTCAACAGATTCGGACAGAATCAGCACATCGACTGTAAATGACTTACTCAAGCTAGGTGCCAGGATAGTCCTTTATACAACTCGGACGAGCGGGTGTTTAGAGTATCACCCTCAGTTCTTCGTATATTGTTTATTTTGTACACTCATTCCCAACAATACAATATTCTATTATGTCAGATAAATGTTAAATTGGCCATACCTAGTTTTCGCTATCGTAAGGGAGCAATAAATTTTCTCAGTTTCCCTTTTCTTTCGGGTTCGATGGATCGTTGTCCCATTCAACATCAAAAAGGACTTTGTTTTCACTTTATTTGCAGTTGAAATTTACGATGTGAACGTTCGTAATCATTTCGTTTTTATTTTAATTTGACGTTTCTTTTGATTTACGAACTCTTGACGATTGGATTGAAATGTTTGAATACGTCTGATTTAATTTCTTATAGTACGTAAAAGAAATGGCCCATAATTCTATTCTCGAACAAGAAACAAAATGCAGATGTGCTGTAACCACTGAAGGTTTAGTTACGCGAGTAATTTTTTGACCAATTATTGTCTGGCAATAGGCCTCCAGCAAGGAGGTAGTGGAGTAATAAGTGCAATAACTGTGAGTAACTTCAAAAAATGCGGCGATTGTTTCAGAAGTACTTTTTATTCATATTTTCGTTTTAAAGTCATGGTAGTACAAGTAGTCGCCACAGCGAAAACCCCGTCTATGGCCAGCAATAGTTGTTTAACTCAATTGTTAGTGTGGTGTTGTTTTGCCGAATTCATTAGGTTCCCCACATCGCTTGGGTTGAAACGGCGGTATCTTTAGAACAATTACTCCTTGTTGGCATCTACATTGATTGCATGATGGTTTCATGACATCATAATTGTCATGAATTGCCTAGGATCAATTAACTTGAGTTGTATGTGTAGCTGCATCTTTGGGAATCAGTTGGCATGCCAAATAATATACTTACAAAAAGGGTATTCGGTTTTATAACGTAAAATTAATAATATATGTCAGTAAGTATTCTAAATTATTTTTTAAATATTAAATAATGAAACGAGGTAATATTAAAGCTGATGATAAATAAAACTAATTCTACAAAAAACGCTACAAAAGTGTATCAATCTTTAAGGACTGAGATAATTGCGTTACTGTAATTTTACCGCCTCACTTACAACATAGCACTGCGTGTTTCTGTTGGAAAAATAAGATCTTAATAGCAGAAATAGTCAAGTATTAGGTTTCAACATATTCTACATTAAAATGTTACATATAGACCGACATGAGGATAGTCAAATACTCGTATTTAGTTTAGCCTACAGCAACAGACACTCCCTATAATTTATTAATACGTGCTCTTTTTAGCGCTTATTTATAAAAAATGGTAACAAACGAGCACAGAGCCTGCCAGCTAACATCTACATCTAATTATGCTCGATAAAGAAGCAAAATGTAGATGCGTGTAGACGCCAGAGGACTTAGAAAAAGCGGTTAATACCAGTAAGTAATAAGGGTCTTTGGTTCTCCGCGCTCAATATACGAAATACAGCAATATTTAGCTGCTTTTTTACCCTGGTATTCGTGAAAGCGTGCTCTTTCCCTAGATAAGACAACCTATTTGTGCATGTTAAACTATCGCAATTTAAATGCCAATGAATTGTCAAGTTTTTGATGTTAATGTAAATAGTTAAGTAAAAAGTATCACAAAAATAGGATATGTTATTCCGTTAAGCAATGTACCTTAATATCATGGTGCAATCCATTACAGCCTATAAAAGTCCACTCCTGAGCATAGACCTCCCCCGTAGGTTGCCTCATAGATGGAACTTTGCTATAGGGGCCACGCTTGGGGAACGGTATGAGTGCCACAGTTTTTTATAATTTTGAGTTGATATCAGCTGGCTTATTTTCCGATTCAGTTTCCCTCTGTTTGCCTCTTACAACACGCATGAGACGATATGCTGGATATTCTTACATCGCCACTACACAGTTAATTATATATATATATATATATATATATATATATATATATATATATATATATATATATATGAATTGTTGTAACTAGCCTAAGCACCAGACACACGAGCAAAGCTTAGACAAACATTTCAAAACATTTGGAAAAATGTTGTGTGCGCAAATAGGATAATATAATCTTATGAAATACTTTAGTCGCTACCTTTATAAACGCGGAAACTGCATAAACGGATGTGCTACGGGCACATTATTGTACGCAGTTTCCACATGAGGGACATTTATAAAGTGTAATTTATTTTACTTTATATTTATTATATCATTTAAAACGCGAAAAAATCACTCAGATCTGCACTGCGAATATATTTATTTATTCGACCGCGTCCGGCAGGAGATATGTAAAGATGATTTGCCTCGTGTTCTCCTATATTTACTGGGTAATTTATTTTTTTAGATCTGTGTTTTCTCACTTATTTTTTTCCAGTATTATTTCACTTTCAAATGAAAATTCGCAAGTTAATATAAATTAAAATAATTACAAACCTTTACCATTATCATAATCATCATATTTTTTCTTCTATTTTGTTTCAGTATTATTTTACTTTACAATTGATATTTTTAAATACAATATAAAATTCGAATTAACAGTTGTGTTAAGATAATTACGTTATTTACGCAACAATTGGTTCTCTAATTCTCAAAATTGAAAAAAGTCAAATAAGTGATCTTTTTAAATAATTTCAATTTTGATGATATCAAGAAGGAGTTTTCGAATTCGAAAATTAAGTATCAATTTTGTATGTACCACGACATAAAAATCACTGCAAGGAAGCCTGCATGTCCGAGAAATGTAATATATTTCGAGGAAATGGCACTGGGGCAGCGGTGCGGTCTTTAACAGTCACTGTTTCAGCACCATTAAGCTAATAATAAAGGAGGTCCGTCAACTGAGACTTTCCTATTACTTCAGGACTAATCTCATATAAATAAGACGAATTAAATCCATTCCTAAGTGTGGTAAAAATAGGGAATGAAGTTTGTTAAGTACTATTTAGGGGACATTCTAGTTGCAATTTTGATTTTGTGATATTCCTCAGTCCATTTAAACGTATGAAAAATTGTGTCGGGGGTTTTAACTCTTTGATACATTTTGTCCTCAGCATCGATTCCAGGATCTAATATAGAAATTGCTTTTTTTTATTGTTCTTTGAAGTCGCTTTTACTTTTTATTTAAAGTTTTCTTTTATAAAATTTACAGCTACGGTCGCAGTGGATATTTGCCAGGGGTTCGATTTCTGTTAAGTATTAATAGCCAAAGTTAATAAATAATTGTTTTGATGCCGGGTTTTCACAGGCACGATTTATATATAGTAAAAACGCCGCGGTTGATACAGGAAAAATCAGTAGTGTGGGAACATATAAACAAACAATATAAACTTTTTTTTAATGTATAAGAAATTACTACATAGTCATATTTATTGACTTTATAGACTGTTAAATCAATATTATAATAAGAGCAAATAAAGAAATCAAATCGTTCCGGCAGGTCCTAATGCAATATCAACTTCTCTTAATTACGAAATTTGATGGATTCATATCCTATCGACTTCTTCAACCAATTTTCTGTTTTATTTTTATTCATTTGCTGTAAACTACTATTCCCGTTACCGTTACAGACTATTAAAGTCCACTGCTGTACATATGCATACCCATGGATTGGCAGCCGCAGTTGTTTTCATTTTTGTCGTTATTAAGATTAAGATGCTGCTCTCTTCTCATTCGTTTCTATGTGCTGCGTCTTACGACACACACGGAGTAATATGTGTGTGTCGTAAGACATGGATATTGGTGGATATTCTTACACCTCCACTACACGGTAAAGTACAATGGGATCCAATGATATAAAATTGATCCTGTTGTTGGTTCTAGGAGTTGGTATTGCGAATTATTATATCAAAAATTATATCACTATTCACACCGACACATCCAACTTCTTCATCATCAGTCTGTAAAAGAAAATAGCTGGATCCTGTTGTAGGTAAAATTTTACTTATTACTCACGCTTGGTAAGCGGGTTGACAACCGCAGCCAGTACCAGATACTAGAATAGAATAGAATAGAATAATTTTTTATTCAATATAGATCACATGTGTAATTCTTATTGAAAGTCATTTTTTACTTTACCACTGGTTCGAAAAAAAAACCTCCGTCCTGGGAAGAACCAGCAAGAAACCCAGCGGGACTTTTTTTTTAAGCAAATTTTACAATAATGGTTATACAACTATATAAGTACAAAATTTATTTTAGAAACAGCTTGGAAGCGATCACCTCATTCCCAGGGGTTATTATCAACCATGTATTCATTTATACTATAATAACCCTTTTTATACAGTTTCAACTTAACAAAACATTTAAACTTGCTAATAGAGAGAGCCTGTACACTTTCCGGGACCCTGTTGTAATAGCGTATACATTGCCCCAAGAATGAATTACTGACTCTGTGGAGTCGAGAAACTGGTATCACTAGCTTGTGTTTGTTCCTAGTGTTTACAGAATGCACATCACTTTTTTTACTAAAACTACCTTTGTTTTTGTGAACATACATTAAATTTTCGTAAATATACTGAGAGGCCAAAGTTAATATATTTATTTCTTTAAATTTATCTCTAAGAGACTCTCTCAGTTTTAGGTTGTAAATAGCTCTAATGGCCCTCTTCTGTAAAACAAAAATAGTTTCTGAATCAGCCGCATTTCCCCATAGCAAAATCCCATAAGACATTATGCTATGGAAATAACTGAAATAAACTAATCTAGCTGTCTCGACACTAGTGAGATCTCTTATCTTTTTTACAGCATAGGCTGCAGAGCTTAGTCTGCTTGCTAGTTTGGATATATGGGGGGCCCCACTGAAGCTTTGCGTCGAGAGTGATGCCAAGAAAAACAGTGGATTCAACAGGGCTCAGTTGTTCCCCATTTAAAACACATTGGTTCTCAGATTTTTAACATTCGTTGTTGTAAATTGAATACATTTAGTTTTATTCCCGTTTGTTCCCGTTCCCGTGATACTACTGTTCATCGTTGGTTTCTGTATTTATATTTATTTATTTTATAATACTTTAATGCACAAAGTAGAACATATGGCGGACGTATGGGGATATTTGCCTTAACCGCCACGCTTGACAGTTGGGCTGGCGAATGCAGTACCAAACGTTTTGCACCTTTGACGTTATAGTCCGCCGACAATCTTGGTGATAAGTCTGGCGTAAAGTGGTATATCGTCATTTATGTGAGATATGAGATGTTTCTGGCATTTCCCATAGTCCTCTCATACAAAAGTATCGTGGCGTAATTTGGTGAAGTGTCCTCTTACGTCGCCACTACACGACAATTATTTAACTATTAGGAAATACTTACTACATAAAATATCATTTAAAAAAATTAAATAAAACCTCTGTCTCAAAAAATCACTGAGTATCACAACGTTTCCTTGAAGTTAACGTTATTTTTTCTTTTATAGAAAAAAAGTTCCAGGATATCGTTAAACAATATTCTACACTATTATTATAAAGAGGAAAGATTTGTTTGTTTGTTTGTTTGAATTGAATAGGCTCCGAAACTACTGGACCGATTTGAAAAATGCTTTCACTATTAGAATCCTACATTATCCCTGATGAACAAAGGCTGTATAATATTTTCGACAAAATTAGGCATCCGTATGAAAACTTCGTTAATGTAACCCAAGATGTGAAAAAACAATACCAAAAAGAATCCTTATATCGCGTACGCTGCGGAAACTATTGATAATAGAGCAAAGTAATGTACTTCAGTTATATAGAGGATATCAATATCTACAAAAAAGCCTGCAATACCATATGTTTAACTATTAAAGTTATTTCACAATAAATAATTTTTTAATGTTAAAATATGAAATAGTAACGCCATTAACCATTTAATTTTAGTAAGATATTTCACTTTTTAAATCTTTTTTAATTCATAAACCGTCCGTCGTTATGTCTCTCTCGAAGTTCGCATGTCGCAAGGCGTAGACGCGTGATATACGCGGTTGAAACCGCGGGGCACAGCTAGTTACTTATAAATGCACGTTTTAGATTTCAACCCTCGTCTTTATGACATATCAGACATTGAATAACGGACCGCATCTCCTTTTGTATCGTCATTACAAAAGAATCCGCAAGTCGTTATCGCAAGTATAATATTTCTGTTTCCTCATCGCGTCAAATGATGCTGAAAAAATACTGAGGTAATTTTGTAAAAATATAAAATCTTTCTAATAATTTAAAAATATATTAAAATAAGCAAATGATTATTTTATTTTTCATCTTTTGGTACTTTTTACCAATCGTAATAAAGTATTTTTAGTAGGAATGTGTGACACGAAATTATGATTTTAAAATTATTTGAAGTTCTACTAAAGAAAAAAATCTCATCAACATAAGGACCCTATCCGATACTGAAACATACCGATACCTGGTTATGTCACAGAACATAGGTATCGATGAGGCGGACATGAAACAGTCAGCTTGCGATGTGTTTTAGGCACGCTTAACCATAGAATACTAATATAAATTTAATTCTACTTAATACTAATGATCGCCTGGGAGGCTACTTTATAAATAAAACAAAGTTTTAGTACAAAACTTTTATTAAAGTTTAAGTAAACTTTTGACACAAAAACAGTCATACCGCTACCTTTCTTAAATGCAAAAAAAAAATATATTTTTTTAATACGTTTATTTGTATTAAAATCTGCCGCTAAGCTTTGTAACACAGTATCAAGAGATTTTTTCATAAAATAATTAGTGTTACTCTAGGTCCTAGAGAGAGAATAGGACCACTATTTTGGTATAAAAACTAAAATATAATATATAAAGTTTGAAAAACATTACTAAAAATTTTTGCAAACATCACATATATATACTATATATCACATCTCATCATCACATCACATACACTACAAACTAAGTTAAACTCAAATCTTCTGTTTTTATCATAGAAATGGCAGTTAGATACTGGTAAAACTGGCTTAGGGCTTCTGGATGTTGACGGTATTAGAGAACTACGGTCTTGAGGATATGGGCCATCTAGCACAACATTTTTTGTCATTTTCTGGTCTGTGTAGAAATAAAGTATGACCAGCCACAGTTTCGACGGAATTGCAATCCGCGAATTCTAAATTATCCTTGGTCTCACTGTCAGAGAGGTTCTCTTGTATAAAATTTGCAATTTGCTTCTCGATGAGATCCATTTATTAAATAATATGTATTTTATACTTTCTAACAGTCAATAAAGAAAGAAACACCCGGAAATATAAAATAAGTTAACAGTAAAAGACCTACCAGTTTAACAGTGGTAGAGCCACGTGGCAGCTTTTGCTGTCGCACGGATGGGCCGACTAAAACCGGGGTGGTACTACGACCTCACAGAAAACCAGCGTTAAGTAGAGGTTCACCTCTGCGTTTCGCTTGGTGAGTGCAGGTGGCCGGAGGCCCTTTTTACTGGAAATGAGGCATTCCATCTAAGTCCTCATGGGTGACAACGCATCTGCATTTTGATTTGGAATAGAGGATAGATGTAGATGTCTATGGGCCGCAGCAACCACTTACCATCAGGTGGACTGTGTGCTCGTTTGTCACCCTTATCCTATAAAAAAAAAAACCTACCTTTAATACTAATAATCGCCTCCCAGGCGATCACATAGGCTACATCTTGGCAATGGTCTAACCCAGTCGAGCGCGCAAACACTGCCCTCCACGTCACGGACTACATATAGTTGGCGCAAGTGCATGTTGCGATACGTCCCCGCAATTTCAAAATAACAAGCAAAAACTAACCGCTGGTGGCCTGTCAGGCGATGATTAGTACTCTAGGGTTAACAAAAGTGCTCAACAGTCTTTTGTCGGGCGTTAATAAGACACACGCATATAAAGGTTGCATCATGCCTGTTCTTATGTATACCTTCGGCATACTCAGGTGTACTCAGAGCGAATTGAACGCTATAGATAGAAATGTCCGCAATGTTATGACGTCCCACAGTGTTCATCATACAAGATCGTCAATAATAAGGCTGTTCCTGCCGCGGAAACATGATGGGCGCGGCTTTTTAAGCGCTCTCACTATGCATAATCGCGAAGTGTGCAGCCTCCGTAATTACTTTCTGACGAAATCGGATGATCCATTCAAGAGTGACTTCATTTCATGTGATAAAAGGCTAACCCCTCTATCATTAGCCAACGAACAATGGCAAGACCCAGCAGTACGATGCATTTCCGACCGGGAAAACGTGTGGAAGGAAAAGAAACTGCACGGAAGATTTTACAAGGCTCTTCATGAGCCTTTCGTAGACACAGTTGCCTCCCTCCACTAGCTACGTTTTGGTGACCTCTTCGGGGAACCCTGTGCAATAGAGGATCAGGTTATTAAGACCAACTATCGGGGATACATCCTAAGGGATGGCACCGTTGATATTTGTCGAGCTTGTCGCCATCCCGTGAATCACTTAGGCATGTAGTCTCTGGTTGTTCGGCGCTTTCTAACTCTGAGTAATTGCATAGGCACAACCTAGTAGCCAAGATTCTATACCATGAGCTCGCTCTGAAATACGGTCTCGTGGTTCAGAAACTGCCTAATTATAAGTACTTGCCGGAAGCCGTGCTCGAAAATGATCGTGCAGGCCCTACTGGGACCGGACCATTATCATAGACAGACTCTTCTTGTGAATAAGCCTGATATTATGCTGATGGACCTAGCGCAGTCAAGGATATTTTTGGTTGACATTATCTTTCCTTATAACGAGAACCTTGTGAAAACCGAAGCAGATAAGTAAACAAAATATCTAGACCTGGCTCACGAGGTGACCGACATGTGGGGTGATCTGCCGACCAAAATTATTTCTGTGGTCGTTCCTGCGAACGGACTAATCGCAGTCAGCCTCTAAGGTCATCTGACGCGATTGGGACTCCGTGATGGACCGCTCCGGACTCAAATGAATTAGACTTTATATTTATATACTTAGAATTAGATTATTACTTATTAGACTAAGGTGTACATAACAATCTTTTTATTTATTTACAGTGTTAAATTATAATTTTTAGCTGCTTTAGGCGGAGGATTCTTCCCCCCGCCTCAGCACTATAAATATAAAACGTCGTGGCGCGGCGCGCTCTGCGCCCTCTTTTCCCAAAAGAGGGTCGCTTCCGATTCGGCATAAGAAGCTTTAAACAGCTAAGTTGCCACTCCCCAAAGGCGGTTTTTAGCGGGTATCACTTAGGTCCCCCGGTAGGCAGTGAGTCCCGCATAACCAGGACAGACCGGCTGTCGTGGTATGCGTAATGCATTTTCCGCCTCCCTCCGTGGTAGCCCTTTTCCAATTGCTTCGGGCGCAAAAAAAAAAAAAAAAAAGCGCGGCGCGCGTGGCTTCATTTGCTCCGCGGCCACGTCGCGATAACATGCTCTTTGGTCATATTATTTTATGTGCCTAATGGCTTAATATATTTATTATATAAAAAGGTAATATTTACTATATTTTACATTATAAGTCTATGCTAACTCTCCCCGTTCATAAGGTGCCTTTATTTGGAGAGTTATTGCATAGTTACAACTCAACCTTAAACATAGTTATTAAACAACATTATTTTTTATCGTTCAGTATAAGGTTTACAGTTATTTACATAAAGTTATATTTTAAATCCCGCATAAGGCTGCGCCAGTTCTTCCGCACAACCCCAGCTAGTTGTCGAACCGGAGGCGTGGCCCGATAATTATACCGTCGTCATGCCCACTGCTCCTAGGTTGTTCAACTAGTGCCGGTTACAATGTCTTTCGTTTGTATCACGTTGTTTGCGTCGTGCACATTCTCCCGCCGTCGCCACACTGCGATCCCTCTGGTAGCACGACGATCTTCTTCGTTGGTCTTCTTAGTACATGCCCACTGCCGGTGGTTACGTCCACTACTCGTACCTCTCCGTCGACGCCAGGATATACATTACTTATTTTCCCTCTGGGCCAGGTGTTGCGTGGTAGATTGGAGTCACAAATGATGACTAGGTCTCCAATCTTCGGCGATACTCCTATGCTGCCGGGCTCCCGCCGGTGTTGGAGTAGGGGCAGGTATTCTTTAACCCATCTTCTCCAAAACACGTCGGCTAGGGCTTGAGCTCATTTCCACTGCTGGCGGGCCGTCACGTCACTCTCGCTGAAGTGCCCCGGCGCAGGTACGTGCGAGTTGGGACCGATGATGATGTGATTCGGCGTGATGGCTTCAGGGTCTCCTGGATCGACTGAGACGTGTGTGAGGGGTCTGAAGTTGACAGTATTTTCGACCTCGGCGAGCAGGGTCCCCAATGTCTCGTCACTGGGATAGCGCTCGTTGAGGGTGACGCGTAGGGCTTCTTTCACGGAGCGAACCATTCGCTCCCATACGCCGCCCATGAACGGTGCTGATGGCGGTATGTACTTCCACACAATCTATTGACATGTGGTTTCGTGCTCGAGGGCTGTGAGTGCTGCTTCGGCCATCTCCTTGTCGGCTGCCTTGAAGCACATAGCGTTGTCACTCCATATTTCTTTTGGGCATCCTCTTCTGCTCATAAAACGCCTAAGCGCCGACACGGCTGAGTCTGCGCTTAACGAGTGGGCTACTTCTATGTGTATTGCTCGCGACGTCATGCAGGTAAATAACGCGCCATAGCGCTTTTCACGATGTCGTCCCACTGTGACTTCTATTGGCCCGAAGTAGTCTAGTCCGGTGTATGTGAACGGACGTGCGTGATGAGCGAGGCGTGCGGACGGCAGGTTTCCTGTAGACGGTGATGCAGGCTTGGCTTTTCTTAGACGGCACGGTAGGCATCCTTTGATGACAGTTTTCACTACTGGACGTATTTTTCTTACGTACAATCTCTGTCTTAATTCGTTCACAACTGTTTCTACGCCTCCGTGATGCAGCCTCTCGTGTACGTGTGCTATGTACAGACGAGTGTATGCGTGCTTCCCGTCTAATATGGGAGGGTCGTTCATGTCGTCCTCCACTTCTGATGCCGCTTTTATTCGACCTCTGAGGCGTAGGGTCCCCTCTTCATCAATGTATGTGCTCAGGTGGCCTAGTTTGTCGTCGCCTCCCGGAACACTTCCGCTGGTGATCCTCTTGAGCTCCTTCGTGAAGCTTTCCCGCTGACTGGCTTGCACCCACAGTTGTTCGGCTCTCATATGATAAGCGGCCGGTATTCCTACAAGCGATGAGGCAGTAGGAGTCGCCTTTTTCTCCTTGGCGGGGGTGTTACGTTTGTTTGTTCTCTGCCAGCCAGGGTCGCTACCTTGTCTTGCTTTGTTGCGTTTACGCCCAGCCTTCACCTAGTGCTTGTTTGGTCTGCACATGTCGATGAATAGGAGGACTCTCGCTGTCGCCCTTATGAGGCGAATCCATTTAGAAAATCTTCCTATTTGTGGAAGATGTGTTGTTGGCGAGTCTTCACTTTTAACAGCGATGCTACATATTTCTCGCTCTTCCCCGATGTCGTAATGTGTCGTTTTCTCTTCCTGCGGCCATTCTGCCGGTGGACGCTGCAGAAACACCATCGGTGCGAGTCGTCGAACCTTTCTGGTGTGGCTCGGGTTGCGTCGTGTTGTCTATGCTCTGTCGTTATTTCTTCTATTATTTTTTCTTCGTTCGATGTCCACCCGCTGAGTAAGAATCCCGCTTGTTTGTGGACGTGATCGACTGCTTTTACAGTTTGCTGAGCTTCCGTGACAGAATGGAAGCTCTGCAAGTAGTCGTCCATATAATGGTTTCTTTTTATGGCGACCGCAGCTTCTGGGTACGCCTCTGCATGTCCTTCAGCATTTTTATTTTTGATGTATATTTCTGTGCATGGTGATGATGTCGCTCCAAAGATGATTGACGTCATCCTATATTCCTCCGGTTGGTCCTCCCGCCGCTTGCCTCTCCACAAGAAACGTAAAACGTCTCTATCTTCTTTGCGCACTTTAATCTGCATGAACATTTCTTTTATGTCGGCGCTCACTGCATACGGATACTGTCGGAAACTCATGATCACTCCGGGCAATGATTGTAATAAGTCGGGCCCCGAGTGAAGCATATCGTTGAGACATATTCCGGCTGTCTTCGCTGCAGCGTCGTGTACCAATCTCGGCGGCTTGTTCAGTTTCGCAGGGTTGATGACTGGGAAGTGTGGCAGATACCATGTCCTTCCTTGCGGCGGTGGCATTGGCGCGCGCTCTGCGTAACCCGAGTTGAAGAGGTTCTTTATGCGTTCTTCGTACTGTAGCTTGAGATTGCTGTCTCGGTCGAGCCTCTTCTCTAGTGTGTGCAGGCGCCTTTCCGCTTCTTTATAATTATTTGGTATTTGGAAGTCCTTTTGTTTCCACAACAACCCTGTCTCGAATCTGCCGTCCGCTGACCTCTGGCTGGTTTCGTTCAATATTTGCATGGCTCGCTGCTCGGGATCTTCTCTCGGTCTTCTCGGCTCGATGCAAAGTGACTCCAATTTGAAATAATTTTTTATTTCTTCTTCTATCGGTGGTGCATCTTCCCTCTGATGTAGTCTGCCGCAGAAGGTGACCGTCGACGTCAATGAGCTATGACAGCCATGCAGAACCCAGCCTTGGTTGGTGTATGAGGCGACTGGTTGGTTTCGACGGCCGACGCGCAGTTTTCTAGACACTATGAGGTGGCAGTTATCTTGCCCGATTAGTACTTTCGGTGAGGCGCGTTCGTAGGTGATATCCTCTTTGATATCCAACAGATGTGGGCAATTCTCCAAGTGATTTTCATTCACGGATTCTGGCGCGAAGTCCAACCGCTCTACCGTACGCGCTGCTTCTATGTTGTGTTCTTCTTGCGCGTACGTTCCTCTTATTTTAAAGCTGACGATCTTGCTCTTCTCGTGTTTCACCTCCGAGCCGACCCCTTGTATCCACATTGTGTGGGCTGGGCCGTCGGCGCCGATGACGTCGGCGATTGAGGCATCGACTAAGGTGACCGTGCTTCCTTCATCCAATAATGCGTATGTTTCGACGCAGCTCAGCGGCCCCCTTATTGTTACGGGCGCAATCTTTAGGTAAGCGCTGCGGTGCTTGTACGGTCGAGTCGCTGTGTTGACCTCCTTTGCCGATGTTGCGGTTTCCATAGCGGGTTCTTTTTCCATTACTGCTGTTCTGTCGTGATGCAACAATTTATGGTGTTTCATCATGCATCCGCCTTTTCCGCACGGTGGAGCTTTGCACAGTAATCGACGATGTTTGCCTCGCAGACAGCGGTAGCAGATATTGTACTTCTTTGCTACTTCCCATCTGTCATTTGTGGACAGAGCGGCGTATGACTTGCAATCGGGCAGTTTGTGTTCTTGTTTGCATTGAGGGCAGCGTTCTTCATATGGTTTCTTGCTTGTGACGAAGGCACATTCTATTTTTCTCGGTCTTCGCTCTCTCGTTTCGCTGTCCTCTGCGATGAACTCCGGCAAGGCATACGCGCTGCATTTATCCGCTTCTTCGTTTAAGAACATTGATATCTTCTTAAGCTCTGGGATATCTTCTTTCTTTCTGGCTGCATAGTCGTACCATTTGCTTTTCAATATGGGCGTGGGTTTGTCTGTGATAACTCGCGTCATTTCTGGACTATGCAGATAGTGTGCTTTCTTGAGTGCTTCCACGGTGCCCACTACGTTTGCTATGCGATTTGCAAATATGCATAGCTCCCTGGGATTGTCCGTAACTTTGTTCAGCAGCTTCAGCTTCTCTATTTCCAAGTGAATTAACGCTTCTGGTCGTCCGAATCTCCTTTCCAAAGCTTCTATTATAATTCTGGGATCTGGTTGGCTTATAAGTAGGCAACCTGCGGCTTCTTTTGCTGTCCCTTTTAAGCTTCGGCGTATTCTCGCTATGTTTTCGTTCGCCGTGAAGTACTTTGAAAATTCTTCGTACATTGTCTTGAAGCTGAGCCATTCTTTGCTGCTACCATTGAATGAGGGCAGCTCTTGTATATATTTCGGCGGCTCCCTTGTGCTTCGTACTGCTTGTGATAGAGCAGCGGCTAAGGTAGCGACGTCGATTTGTTGCTGCGCCTGTCCATAGTCTTCTTTCTGCGGCGCGGTATGTTGCGGAGCGTATTGCGACGCACACTGTTGAAGTACGGGTGGTGCGATCTGCAGTGCTGGTTGCGGCGCGAAGTACGACGTGGGTTGCGGTGCAGGCTGCGGCGCGGTATGTTGCGGAGCGTATTGCGGCGCACACTGTTGAAGTACGGGTGGTGCAATCTGCAGTGCTGGTTGCGGCGCGAAGTACGACGTGGGTTGCGGTGCAGGCTGCGGCGCGGTATGTTGCGGAGCGTATTGCGGCGCACACTGTTAAAGTACGGGTGGTGCGATCTGCAGTGCTGGTTGCGGCGCGGGTTGTGGCGCGGGCTGAGGCGCGGGTTGCGATGTAGGTTTTTCTTGCAACCATGTACTAATGTGCACTGATGCCAAATCGTCTTCTATTTCTTCATCTTCATCATCGGTTGATCCGGCTTCTGCTTGTAGTTGCTGCATGTGTATTTCTTGCAATTCCGTTCTTGCTTGCAACTGAGCCTGCTCGAGCTTGAGTTCGGCTAACCGCTCTTTCGCCTCTAACTCCGCGAGGAGTCTCTTGCGTGAGGCTACGGAGCGGCGTGACCTAGTCTCGCCCGGCTTCAATGTGCACTGCGATCTTTCATCACCCTCTTGCTGGGTTTCTTCCGTTGCGGTCGTTCTATTGGTTGCAGAGGTAACGGTCGTATCGCTGACCGTTGTGGTTTCGCTAGTGGCGTTTGTTGAACCACTAGCGGCTGAGTCGCCCCCGGAGGCCTCTTCTGTGGCCCCCTGGGTTGTTTGTTCATCCTTGCGACGCTTTGATGATTCTCCGCTGTTACTACGCGTAATCACCATTTTTCTTCACAATAATATTTTTTCGTTCTTGCGGTTTGCTTCTTTCTTCCGGCAATACCTAGACCGATATTGTCTTTTTCTTCTAGTAATCCGGCTCGAAGGACCATTAATATTACGGATCGCCGTAACGCCGTGCGAAAAATGGAATAAAACGCGCTGGTCTTGCTTTTAACTGGAGGCAAGCGGCGGTGAGGAGGAACTTGTACTTTCTTTTCTTGCTGGTGCCTTTTCGGTGGCTGGAGAGCGACTGCCGACCCTAGCGGCCGGCCCGTCTTTTATATTATTTGGCCGCTGCTGGCCAGCGGACCCTTGCCTCACCCCCGCGCCTATTTTTATTTCTCTAATAACCTTACAAACTAATAAACATAACTCACTATATAATATTCTTACAACTACTTATTACACTAAGGTGTACATAACAATCTTTTCATTTATTTACAGTGTTAAATTATAATTTTTAGCTGCTTTAGGCGGAGGATTCTTCCCCCCGCCTCAGCACTATAAATATAAAACGTCGTGGCGCGGCGCGCGTGGCTTCATTTGCTCCGCGGCCACGTCGCGATAACATGCTCTTTGGTCATATTATTTTATGTGCCTAATGGCTTAATATATTTATTATATAAAAAGGTAATATTTACTATATTTTACATTATAAGTCTATGCTAACTCTCCCCGTTCATATGGTGCCTTTATTTGGAGAGTTATTGCATAGTTACAACTCAACCTTAAACATAGTTATTAAACAACATTATTTTTTATCGTTCAGTATAAGGTTTACAGTTATTTACATAAAGTTATATTTTAAATCCCGCATAAGGCTGCGCCAGTTCTTCCGCACAACCCCAGCTAGTTGTCGAACCGGAGGCGTGGCCCGATAATTACACCGTCGTCATGCCCACTGCTCCTAGGTTGTTCAACTAGTGCCGGTTACAATGTCTTTCGTTTGTATCACGTTGTTTGCGTCGTGCACATATATACTTTTATGTATTTATTTTTTTTGTTGATATTTATGTATATTTATCATTTTCGTTTACATGTATATACTTATACAGCCCAACCAGGTCAGAATATTGTAAATATAGATACCCCACAATAATAAAAACAATAACTTTTTTTCTCACCAAAATATAGAAATATTGTTCACTAGCTTTTTACCCACTCGCCAAGCGTGGTTACTACTGCAAATATCCAGCCTATTTGAGAAGCAGTGGGAGAAACCTATGATAAATAGTGGATAGACTTATTAAAATAAAAAGTAGCAGCCTACATTCATTCCACTACTGGACAAAAAAGAGTTGATTGAGTTGACTACAACGCATGTTGACTAACTTCACATAAGTATACCTAAAAATTATTACCGAAATATTTTTTAACTTCTCAAATATGTGGGTTTTTTCGCGATATTTTGCTTGACCACAGAGAACGTGGTAAATCGAAACTTCAAATTACAATTAAAATATGATTAGTGTCGGTGTGGATCGAATTTGAGTTGCCTATCATCGGTTTGATTCCCGGTTAGCTTTCAAGATTCTATCAATTTAGTTTTACTCATAGTTAAAATTAAAATAAGCATGCGTTCAAAACTTGATGTTTTTAATATTTACAGTACTTTTTCCCAACAGCCTGTTTATTTACTCATGTCAGCAATGAAACCGGGACTGTAACAAAAATCTCAATAGGTAGGTAGTAGTAGTAGTTTCATTGCGCCTCGCGGGAGTCGAACTCTTTTGTTTCTGTGCTTTTAAATATTACGGCGGGTTACACAGCTCTCGTATTTGCTTAAGGTAACTCATAAACACTGAAAATAAGCTTTTGCACTATTGTGGACTCCATCCACATTGTAATTAGTCAATCAAAGTATTCTATCATTTAGATATGAAAATCTTACAGTCCACTTAATTTTCAATTATCGGTTTTGATACAAAAATAAGTTGGTAAAATATTGCTATGCTGATAGCCACCCAACATATTCAACTATAGACATTCTGTCATAATCACATTTTTGTGTACACAGTTCGATAAGTGACCCTCAATTTTTTTATTGCTAATTTCAAGAGTTTTTTTTTTGGGAAAGCAAATGGTCGTTCGGAAAGGGCAGAACAACGTCTGCCTGGTCAGCTAGTTAGAAAAAAAAAACTGAAAAATGAACGTTAGAATTTTCAAATAATTATGAGTTAAATTATTTTTAAATATATAAATGTAAGTTATATCGTTTATTGTATTCATTAGTAACTGGAGGTAAAATGTTACTACTTTTTTCCCGTTAGATCGCAATGTTTTGATAAAGTGAAATTTAGATTGTCGGCGTAGTTAAAATTCGGCGTAACGTACAAGAAGATAAGAGGCAAATGCAAGCAAAAATATTGTAGCATTTGTCCAGTAAACTGTATTTATTACTTGTTTTTACGTAAAACAAAACGCAGTTGCATTATATTAAAGCAAAATAAATATGTCCACACCGCGTAATTTATACAGGCGTATCCTGCGAGCCCCGCTGCGTTGCGCTCGAGTAATAATACTAAGCAAAAATAATTTCATGTTTTCTTACATTAACGTGAAAATATGTTTATCAATTTAAAAGCAGTTTTGCCTCAGGCTATGCGCGATGGAACCATAGTAGCTTGGAGGCTAAGCGCTCCTCATGAATTTCAGAGTATGCGAGAAACAATGGTCCTGCCAGCACAAAAGTAATTTCGTTATTCATTCTTTACATCTTTCACTACTGAACCTTTTAGCTTATAGTACCCGTAGCTTCTTTCTTTTTTAGTTTATAATGGGAAAATACTGCTATCCATCTTATGTTTCGGTTTCTTTCTCACGCCTCTTACGCGACACCCAACGGACCAATGTAATTAAAAATTGCCATTTATAATCAAGAACTTGTAAAAAATAATTGCAATTTTAAGTGCTGCTTTACCATGTGCTCGGCGGTGAAAGATAACATCGTAAGGAAAGCTCCATGTCCGAGGTAAATGAAATATTCTAGGACATGTAAAGTAACCAAACAAAATTTAAACACGTACTGGAAATGAGAGGAGGCCTGTACTTAGTAGTGGTGCTAAATACATTTTGTTTTTCAGAATTGTTACTGCTGTGAATAATTTTTGAACAGTGGTAGAGCCACGCGGCAGCTTTTGCTGTCGTACGGATGGGCCGGCTCGAACCGGGGTGGTACCACGACATCACAGAAAACCAGCGTGAAGTAGAGGTTTACCTCTGCGTTTCGCTTGGTGAGTGCAGGTGGCCGGAGGCCCTCTTTACTGGAAATGAGGCATTCCATCTTGGTCCTCACGGGTGACAACGCATCTACATTTTGATTTGTAATAGAGGATAGATGTAGATGTCTATGTGCCGCAGCAACTACTTACCATCAGGTGGACTGTGTGCTCGTTTGTCACCCCTATCCCATAAAAAAAATTACCAAGCAGCAACGTATAGCGTACGAAGTCACAAAGATTTTTCCAGGAAATAGTCCACTGTGTTAACTTTATGGAATCTTTGTTCCAGTTTGTAATACAATAAATAAAAACTACAGAATGTTTTCAACGTGATCAACTTGTTACTGGTTTCTCGACAAATTTCCTAAAGCATTTTTAAAGAGATATTTGTATAGGTAATTTCTCGGGCTAGAATTAGAAAAATGTATTGCTTTTTTTAAATAAAAGTAAATGTACAACTAAGAACGAGTACACAACCAGATGGTACGAGGGTGAATTGAAAAGTACTCGGCCTAACACAGATCCATTCAATTCTAAAAATCACATCTACCCACATTATTTAGTTCAGTTCAGACTTGTTCATTGTGTGAAGTTCGAAACGTGTGCGATAATTAGTTGTGATTTTATAAATTTATTAACAAAGTAATCGGACATAATTTCCGCGAATGAAGCAAATCGAGCAGCGTGCCGTCTTTAAGTACCTCGATAAGAAGGGGCTATCATCAAAAGCCATCCATGATGACATGGTCAGTACATTAGGCGATTGTGCTCTGTCATATTCATCCATCAAAAAATGGATAGCAGAATTTAAGCGTGGTAGAGAGAGTGTGAAAGATGAACCCCGCTCTGGAAGGCCTTCGACGTCAACTACTGACGAAAATATTAAAAAATTACTTGATGTAATAATGGGAGACCGCAGATTAAAAATTAGAGAGATAGCCGAGATTATAGGCTTCTCTTATGAACGAACTCAAAACATCAATGTCAACGAGTTGGGTTTCCACAAGGTGTCTGCGAGGTGGGTTCCGCGACTGCTTTCAGTTGAACAAAAAAGGACGCGATTGACTATTTCACGCGACTGTTTGGAGTTATTTGAAGCCGATGCAGATGATTTTGATGATTTTTTGAATCGTTTTGTTACTATAGACGAAACATGGGTTCATTACTGTACACCGGAAACAAAACAACAATCAAAACAGTGGAGAAGACCTGGTTCACCACCCCTAAAAAGGCTAAGTCGATTTTGTCGGCAAATAAGGTGATGACTTCAGTATTCTGGGACTCGAAAGGTGTGGTTATGATTGATTATCTTGAAAGGGGTTAGACTATAAACTCTGATTACTACTGCACCTTACTACGTCCTTTACGAGAGGAAATAAAAGAAAAACGTCGAGGAATGCTCAGAAGAATAGTCCTGTTTTATCAAGATAACGCCCGTGTTCACACGTCAGTACAGTCAATGGCTGAAATTCACAACTGTGGCTTTGAACTGTTACCGCATCCGCCGTATTCACCTGATCTGGCACCATCAGACTTCTTTCTGTTCCCTAACCTATAAAAGCACTTGGGAGGTCAAAGATTTTCGACTAACGACAAGGTCAAAGCAGCTGTAGACGCATATTTTGACTCTAAGGAAGAATCATTTTTTTTCAACGGTCTAAATGCTTGGAAGGGGAGGTGGCAAAAGTGTATTGAACTTGATGGTGATTATGTAGAAAAATAAAAATATAACTGATTTAGTATGTGTTTATTTTCTTGGTTAGGCCGAGTACTTTTCAATCCACCCTCGTAAGTGGATATTTTGGCACAGCTTTATTCAGATATTTTACGCTAGCATTCTGTGAGGGCGTGGTCCTTCCCTAACCAAGCCGATTTATTCGTACTGCGGAAATAATGCAGCTGCAGCGTTGATTCACCACGTACATTCCTAAGTTATTTTTGAAGTCCTTAGGCAACACTTCTGCAGTCGTGGGCTTCTTTGCATGAAGTTGATATAGGTGTATAAGCGCTGCAATAGCCACTTACTATCAGGTGGACTTCATACTGGTTTATCATACTTAAAGTTAAAATTAAAGGTTCCACTACTGGGTACAAGCCTCTTTTCATTTCTGAGAGGGTTTTAGAACAAGGAAATGTCCGCCGCGCTGTTTCAATGCGTGTTGATGAACTTCTCATGTCTTGGAAATAGATTTTTATTATTTCTCAGATATGCAGGTTTCCTCATGATGTTTTCGTTTACCGCTGAGCACGACGTAAGTCAGCACTCCAAATTGCAATTAAAAATTTCATTGGTGCCGGCAAGGGTCGACCCGAGTTGCTCCAGTTTGTCACTTCTACAAAAAGAGTGTAAGAGGTTACACAGAAAAACTCACATTATTGAGGTTTAAAGATTAAGGAAATTTAATCTCGGTAAGGACACTTATTATTGTTTAAAACACTTTAAAAAATAAAAAGAATAGGTAATTATATTGTCATCATCATCACAACAACCCTCAAGTCCACTACTGAACTTAGGCCTCCCCCTAGGAATGCCACAAAGCACGGTCCTGAGCCACCTGAAAACCGTAGCCAGAAACAGCTCTGGTTACGGTTTTGAGCTTGCTCAGGATGGGGGCGGTTCTTCGTAACTTTCATATCATGGGGAGATATTTTCTATATTGCCACGGTTGACGGGCAGGTTGACAACTGCATTTTTTTATTGTAATCTTGCTATTTTAGGAAGATACTGCTGCCTGTTTCCCATTGTCGCTTCATGCGACACCCACGGGAAGATATGGGGTAATAATAAAGGAGGGAAAAAACGAGGAAGCTAACGGTCACGAAGCGAGCTAAAGAGAGGGCTATGCTCGAAGTTTTTCTGCGTAATATACTTATAAATTAGGATATCCGCAGTAGAACCAGAGTAATTTACAATGCCCAACAGATTAGTAAACTAAAGTAGCAATTAATGGGCCAGCCATAAAGCTCGAAGAAACGATAACCGAAGGCGAAGTGAAGGGCGGCCCTCCACTAAATAGAGTGACAACCTGGTAAGACATACAGGAAGTTTGGATGCATGGCACGGTGGTTTAGTACCGTGCTTTGTGGCATACTTGTGAAGGGCTATAATATATGAATAAAATTATTATAAAAAAATAAACAGTATAATAGACTAAACCATTCTTTCCATAACGTGATTTTGTATTTAAAAGCATTATAAATGTATACAAAAAGAAATAGCAAATTGTTCGCGCAGTCTACGCAGTAGTAACTTCCACAATTTTTACCGCTTTGATGGATTGATGTTCTATCGAGTACTCGAATAGACTTAGTATTACGTTTTTATCTCATTGCTCTGATATATGGCAGGATTAAATGACGAAGGTTTATAGCTCTTAGGTGAGTTAGATTTAGTGCTATTGTTTATCTACTATTATACCAACGACGCAGTCAAAATAAGCTATGAAACAGGTGGTTGGTTGGTTAGTACATATGTTCGCACGGATGGGCCGGCTCGAACCGGGGTGGTACCACGACCTCACAGAATACCAGCATGAAGTACAGGTTTACCTCTGGGTTTCGCTTGGTGAGTGCAGGTGGCCGGAAGCCCTTTTTACTGGAAATGAGGCATTCCATCTTAGTCCTCACGGGTGACAACGCATTTGCATTTTTATTCGCAAAAGACGATAGTTGTACATGTCTATGGGTCGCAGCAACCACTTACCATCAGGTGGACTGTGTGCTCGTTTGTCACCCTTATCCTATAAAAAAATACGAGCAATGGAGAGGGCTATGCTCGAAGTTTCTCTGCGTGATAAACTTAGGAATGAGGATATCCGCAGTAGAACCAGAGTAACCGACATAGCCCAACGTATTAGTAAGCTGAAGTGGCAGTGGGCTGGCCATATAGCTCGAAGAACCGACAACCGATGGGGAAGAAAGGTTCTTGAGTGGCAGCCTCGTACCGGTAGGTGAAGTGTATGGCGACCCCCCACGAGATGGAGTGACGACGTGGTAAGACAAGCGAGAGGTCGATGGATGCAGGTGGCTCAGGACCGTGCTTTCTGGCATTCCTTGGGGGAGGCCTATGTTCAGCAGTGGACTTATGAAAGGCTGTAATAATGAAATATTTAATACAAAATAGACAGGAACATGCTCGTAATTTTGCGCGGCGGGGAGTACACAAAGAAATGTAATTATACAGCGTTTAGGTCGCTCGCGTGCTGCGCCTTTTGTAATTGACACTAATGGCTCTAACACAGAGTGAGTCGTGAAATGAATTCACATGAAAGAATTTTAAACACAGCTTTGAAATCCATTTAAAATCGGTACTTTGGTATTTTTATAACTTCCAGTGACAATGAGTTGTCTTTCAATCTAAAATTATGTAACACGAAAGTTATGTAACCTAAGGATACTGCAACTCTGCAAAAAAACTCGAAAAAAAATAGGGTTACAGATTTTTATCATACCTAAAGACTTTTTACGTGATAGAGCCATGCTGCAACTATGTTGTGGGTGCAGCACAAATGGGTCGTCGACTCGATCGGGATAGGTCCACGTTCTTAAAGAATACCAGCGTAAAATAGCAGCTTAACGCTTCTGTGTTTCGTATGGTGAGTGTAGAGAACCGGAGACCCTTTTTACTGGAAACGAGGCACTCCATCTTGGTCCTCACGGGTGACAACGCATAGCTGCATTTTGATTCGTAATCGAAGATAGATGTAGATGTCTATGGGCCACATCATCCAGTTACCATCAGGTGGACGGTGTGCTCGTTTGTCACCCTGATCCTATAAATAAATCCTAAAGATTACAAAAAATGGGTAGGCGTTAAATTTCTGACGTCACTAATTTGTAGTAAAACATTCTAATTGTTACTTTTTTATAAGTGCGTTTTTGAAGTAGGTACCTCGGTTATGTTTGCCTAGGTGTAAGCTCATTGTTTTTGTACTATCATTTGCAAGAGAAGCGCCTCTGTGGTAATACTGTTCTGTTAAAGTATACTGGGTGCATTGGTGGCATTCTCCACTGCCGAGGCACCGGATTTGTTTGCATGCGTCGGGCTCTCAACCACGCTCAAGCTTAAATTAATTATCTTATTAATATATTAATAACACAAGTATAAGTTCAATTGTAACTAACAACTAATGTGTATATAATCACTACTAACACCTAAAAATGAAAAATCTGAAATAAATGTTTTTTGATTTGATGTGTTTTGATTTGGTATTCCCCAACAGATTCAAAATATAAACTATTAATTAAAAGTAGACAGACAAACTAAAATTAAAATTAAATAATTTAATATTTAGACGTTTCCCCTATACACTATGTCTTAGTACCGACTTCAGAAGGAATTAATTTATTTTATTTTCTCCATTTTTTAACGTGGGATTTTACTTTTTTATAATGTTTGATTTTACGTTAATAAATCAAAATAAAATGTTCCCGTAGCTCTTATGTAGGAATAACAATCCCTGTATTTTATCGATTCATTAAATTGATATTCCATTGAACATTCGTCCTCGTTTTCCATTTTTGTTCCTCTGTCGGCATAATAATATTGTATTTCCAGGGTGTATTCATAACAGATATTCTAAACATGAACGTCATGTCAACTTACAAAAATATATGTTGTACGCCTTTTGTTGTAATGCTGTTATTGTTTTTTTTAAATAAATTGATATTTATTACGTAATTGATTTTCAGCGTTTAATTTTTTCTAGGTATGTCGAAAGTTACAGAAGGGAAGCAGAGCTATTTAAATAAAATTTGTTAAATATTCAGAACTAATAAGGATATGTCCGCGTTGCTTCGCTTAGCAGGTTAATGAGAAAATCTAAAGACATGACAATTAATGTACGCGATGTACTTTGAGAGGAAATAGCAATACATTTTTATTGAAGTCGGGTATAAGAGAACTACAATTCGCAAAGGTTATATGAATGTTCTATACTTTTTTTATAGAATTAGGATAAGAAACTAGTATACAGGTCACCTCACGGTAAATGGATGCTATGTCCCATAGACATTTACATGTATCAGTTGCGGATACAGTTCATTAGGAAATTTACTGCGCGTGGAGCCCATGGACCAATAGTCTCCGCAATATTTTTTTTATAGAATAAGGGTGACAAACGAGCATGCATTCCATCTGATGGTAAGTGGATGGCTTGGCACATAGACGTCCACTTCCATCCTCGAGTAAGTATCAAAACGCAAATGCGTTGTCACCCCACGTTGTCATGTTGAAATGCCTCGTTTTCAGTAAAGAGTTTATACGATTCTCTACACTCACCATACAAAACAAAGCAGCATTAAGCTGTTATTTTACGCTGGTATTTTGTGAGTGTGGTCCTTTCCCGGTCGGGCCGCCCCATTCGTGCTACACTGCTGCGTGGCTCTACCGCGTGTAAAATCGTACAAAATATGTAGTCATCTCTCAATGACTCAAAATTGTGTCATTCACTTAGTTCAGCAGCATCAAGTGCTACCCCGTTCCTAAATAATGTAGCCCTAAGATAAACTGTTGCCAAAGAATTTACACACTTTGCCAAATAGTTGTTTCCCTCGTAGGGGACCAAAATGAATTTGAATTTCTATGGTTAAGAAACATTAATTATAAGCGTTTCCACTATCTCATGTCGTAAGAGGCGACAGAGGGAAATTTGAAAAAGAGATAGGTAGCTGCATAATCCTGATAACAAGTCATAATAATAAAAACTGCGGCTGCCGACCCACCCTGATAAGCGAACTGTGGCATACCATATGGGATAATGTTTGGGGTAGGCCTATGTGCCTATGTTTAGCTGTGGCCTTTTGACGGGCCAAGATAAATGAATGAATGAAGAAAAGACGTAAGGAGTTTCGACTATAGTATCATTATCATCATTAGCCCGTGATCATTTTTATCTGGAAGTGGGCCTCGTCGTGGGGAGAATAATTTACTTTTACGCAACGCTTTGTAGGTGGATTAGCTATATAGTTTCAGACAAATAGTACTATCAACAAGCTTAAAGGTTAAAACAGTAATTAAAAAATGATTAAAAAGTTTACTAAAACGAGTAATTTTTTATACCTTAAGTCACTCCGACAGTTAAAACAAATCCAACGACACCTCATATGTTAAAACCTTCGAGATGTTTAGACTACAGTGTGCCAAAGACATAGACGTAGGTACATAAAAATATTACCCTCCTTCTGTGGAAGTAGGGAAAAAATTTGCAAGTTTCTACGTCAAAATTCAAAAAATCGAAAAAAATTACATTGTGCTTATCATTTAGCTTTGGTGAATGCATAACTGATGAAGCTAATTAAAATGACAACTCAAAACGCTAAGAAAATAATACAAAGCGAGAGTAAATCGTTTCGTCGCATCGCATCGTATATCTCAGCAATGGGACAGAAACGGGAAACAAAGCCGTGTCGGATATCTTATAGAACATCAATCATCCTTTTATTGTGTAAGGATAGCGCAAATGTTTTGCTGTTGATTTAGCTAATGTTAACACAGCTTTGAATGTAATTACCGAAGTATAACCTAAAAATAACTGAAATATGACCATGCATTCCAGTACCCCACTTCTTTGAATTTTTTTTTGAAGGTCTTGAAAATTCTTTACTTTTTTAAAAATACTTAATAAGCTGAAATAGGTGGCATTTTTCTCAACAAGATAATATTATTATTGCCAATAAATTCTGTCTCTTGCGTTTCTTGTGCAAAGCGTGTTCTTAAACGACTATTAATTCCGAAACATGTTTCAAAACTGTGCCCTCCGCCTGCAGACCGAATTTCGCAGGACAAAATTATAGTGCACAAGTGTATACGCAAGTACAAGTGCACTCTCTATTCCCTCACTCTCATAGTTCAATGAGTCGGTTATCCAACACGACTGCAGAGAGGTCAGCTGCAGGTAACCACCGGCTGAGGCATGGTGGTGAATCACCGCCAATTTCTTGAATCCAGGCTGCTGTTGAGAATTTCTTGACAGAAAATCCCAATAAGTGGTTTCAGCCCGACCCGGGATTCAGACTCAGGACCTCATGACCAGCAGTTGCGTTTGCGTCCACTAGACCAACGAAGCAGTCTAAAGCTGTACCTAAATCTCCAATGTATTTCTTATGGTGTATTTACGAAATATCCGCTCGAGTTTAATTCTACAACTTACATAATTAGTTTTATTTTATTATTTGTGAACAGCAACACGTCGCGGGAATTCTGCAGATGGAAAGTACACAAAGAAATGTAATTACAACACTCAGCTTTGTTTGCGCGCAATGCTGGCTATAAGTGTTATTTTCGTAAGCTAGCCGCTTTTCAGTTGATCTTCCAGGTAAATAATTTGAAAGAGAAACCAGTAGTAAAAACCTTTATAAAATAAAGAATTAAAAAATCACGAATTTATTATCAAATAAATAAAAAATAATCATATCCAAACTATTTTAACAATCCAAAATTTCGTAATAACTTACCGATTCATATTAACCCTTAACACCACAGGTGGGGTACCTAGCTCCCCCACCGCACATATTTTCGAAAATATTTTAAGTGTTTTAAGCGTAACGTAGTCGAGCGTCCAAGTATTCCCCGTTCCTCTCAAGGTCTCACGGTGATGGAACGTGCACCATGCTAGCATGCTTAGTTCAACAGGTACGAATCTATACGGGACTAACGTCCCCCACAAGTGTAATTACGTAAGTATATTTTTTTCATTTCCTTATTTATTTATTTTTTGTTGTAGGTTTGTGGCGTACTATGGATAATATTTGAATCCTCAGTGAAGATAAAATCTGTTAAATGACTTCGAGTGAGAAGAAAACGAAATTGAGGATATTTTTTCTAAAGCATATCGAATTTATGTGACGCAAAGTATGAAGTCAGTGATCACAACACTGAAAGTGAAGAAGAAACGAAGATTGACTCAGAAAACGAAGAAACAGAAAACAATGAACACGAAGACCGAAATAGTTATGCATTTTATTGAAGAAATAAATACAAATAGTTGATCTGAATAGCACCATCGTGATTACGCGTTCAGCACATAACATCATGTATATTTATTTGCCTGGACTAAGGAGTCCTGTTCAAGCCAAAAACGAAATGTCTCCATTTGATGCATATTCTTTGCTATTTTCTGAAGACATGATTGATTTGATTTTAGAACATTTCAATATAGAGATCACAAAATAATCAGAAAATCATATATATGACTCAGAATATACTTAAAAAAAGTGTGTTCCAAATGTATGAAAACGTTTATCATATTCATTCTATAGACGTCAAAATATGTACAAAATGTCAGTAAAACTGATAGTTAGGGTTTAGGTATCATTTTGATATAGTAAAGATCGAGAATGAAATTAGGTTCCTACATTTGACTGAAATTTCGATATTCGCGAAATGTTATGTGCATTCCTCTTGTGATTTTGGCTGTTTAAGTATTTTCATAGATCTTTACACCTGTTTTGTATTTTATAAGATGAGAATAATTAGAAAAACAATTTGATTTATTTTTTGATTCAAAATTTTATTACCTATTTAATCTCTAATATTAACTCTAAAAATATAACGTGTTTCTTGTATCTCTTTTGTTTGATGCTAGAAGTGGCAATTTTTAAGCTTAAAATTATAAATAAATATTTTTATTACATTCAATAAAATGCCTTTAACTTATTCCGTAACAAAAATTCTGACTTATGATAAAAATAGTACTGATATACGGTTTATCTTTAAGGGGGAAATAGGTCCCCACGTGTGTAGATGTGTGGCTAGAAGTAGCGTGTGGTGCTAATGGTTAAACTAGTATTGTTTAGGCCATTTGATTTTGGTTAGATAAAATTATGTTACTTATAGAATAAAGCAGACGTCGCTATAACAAAGCAACTTGAGTCGAAAGAAAAAAATATTTTGATTTAACACACTAAAATGTTTTTACATCTCTAAAAATAAGGATTGTAACATTTATTTGCTATTAAATTAAACTTTTATATCTTATGCACAAGTGCGGCATAAAATATAAAAAATAATCAAATAAAATTAATCATTTGCCATCAAATACTTTTGTTTTATATTTCATTTATTTCGGCGGTTTTTCTTCTATCGAGTGTGAACTGCACACATTTTTACTATCTCCGCCCGTGATCAACTGCAACATTAGGGTACCCACAGGTAGGTTGTCAGCCTTTTTAAAAAATAAAATAAAACAAGCGGTCTCCAAATCGACTGCCAAACGTGGTAAATCTGGAAAATATACTCGTTAAAAGGCAATAATGGGGAGGCCTGTGTTCAGCAGTGGACAGACTTAGCAAAATTGTTAGAATTTGTGAATTTCTTTGAATTTATCACCAGTTAGCTCTTAAAGACTGCGCAAGCGGTCAAAAGTTCCAGCAGAGTGAAAATTGGTTATTAATGATATTCTAACAAAGATTTCACGTTTCAGTTCCGTAATAATATAATAATGTCAAGCGTGACGATTAAGGCAAATCCTCCCTACAATGGAACATGCCCATGATGCCCAGCAGATGTCCAGGAGTAGACTTTTACGGACTGTTCATGTAGGTTAAAGTTGCCTTAAGTTTTAGAGAAGAAGTCAACTAGCGTAACATTAATCTTATAAATTGTAGAGGTTTCGCACGGATGGGCCGGCTCGAACCGGAGTGGTACCACGACCTCACAGAATACCAGCGTGAAGTAGAGGTTTACCTCTGCGTTTCGCTTGGTGAGTGCAGGTGGCCGGAGGCCCTTTTTACTGGAAATGAGGCATTCCATCTTAGTCCTCACGGGTGACAACGCATCTGCATTTTGATTCACAAACGAGGATATATGTAGATGTCTATGGGCCACAGCAACCACTTACCATCAGGTGTACTGTGTGCTCGTTTGTCACCCTTATCCTATAAAAAAAAAGGTTTTTTCTATCGTATCAGAATTGTATTAACAACTAGTCCTAAGCCACCTACATCCATTGATTTTCTGCAATTTTCTTTGACCTAATTTAAGCAATTGTGTAAAAATGCTTAAAGCTAATAAATAATTTTAAATCGGTTTTTACCTTCTAGAGACTTGAGTACAATGTGGTGGTGATGTTTGTTTCAACTTCGCTTGTAATCCCACAACAAAAGTGAAAATATAAATTGAGACCGTTATACGCAACATAATTAAGCTTCGATATATTTTAAACCTATTATTTTGAAATAAAATCAACTTAGTAAAACTGTTTTCAACACACTCTACTTGTACCTTGTACGTACAACGTAAACAAGATTACTGGCGTATAAGTTTTATTCTAAGTTATACGACACCATATTGGTTTCTTTTACGCAGGTACTATAACGGCGACATATTGTTACTTAAACTGGAAATTAATTTGTCAAGATTGTTGTTGTTGAGTTTTGTCAGCGAAAGTATTCATCGGTGTTTCTCCTTTTGGTGTTATAAAAATCGAAACCGGGGAAATGCTTTACAAGGAAGCGGCAGTAACGATCTCATGACCTCAAATAAATGGCGTTATATTTATCTCCTATAATTTGATTTAAAAATATATGAGACGTGGCGTATTTATTATTCCGAATCTAGCAAAAAAATAAACTATGGCCAAATACTCAAACGCTACTTAACTTTAAAATATTGATAAGTCTCGTGTTGTCACATTCACTTTGAATTAAAGTGACAGAGGCAGCACGAGACTTAATGGCATCTTAAAATAGGGCAGCGTTTGAGTATCTCGACGTAAGTCTGCTAAATCGTTCCGATTCATTCATGCTACAGCCATAATACTTTTCAATGTTGCTCTTTCACATGATGGTGTATAAATTGACTTGTACTTTTTTATTTTGTATTCACAGTATTCATTTTGGAGAGTGTGCGCAGGAATTGCATGACCTAATTACTCCCTCTCCGTTCCATCATTGTACAACCATGCGCTCGGCTGGTTTCCTAGCTGGCGGTTTGCTTGGACGTTTATAATTACTACAGCAAAGGCGACAGTAGTGTAATAGTTAAGGATACGGACTGCGAAACTCAAATGTCGTGGGTTCAAATTCACCGTTTGACCTGTTAGCTGAAATAGTTAAGTAGTATTAAAAGCACTAGCATTCTTTGAAAAGGAGTAGAATAGTCTGTCAGTATTTGTCTTTCCATCTGATTACGTCGGGGGGTCTTCAAATTGAGAGAGAACAGGCTTCTTTAAGCTAAGTCAGTATAGTTTGACACGTCTTGCCATTTTCTGTTGCAATACCATTTACCACAAAGCACTGGTTTATTAGTTAAAAAAGTTGATAATTCTAAGTCATAATACAGAATTAACTTTAACTTTACACGTACATATTCCTGCATGTATCATCATATTTGATATATTCTTCTATTAAACGTACTATGTTATGTGATAGGTATTGAAGTAGACTCAACATCCGACATTGCCGCTCCTCTGTTATAAAACGGCCGTTTGCATATTGGATATATTGGAACCTGTTAGTCTGACACATTCAAACAGGCAAGTCTTTGTGTTAGGGCGATGTTGTTCGTTTACTAGGACAACAAAACTGACACGCTATGGATACTTTGTAAAATTTTGTACCCAATTTTTTATAAATTGCTACAAAAAACTTTATTTTAACTAAGCATTAAGGAGAAAATAATTTTTGTGTGTGATTATGTTAATTTGGGAATTATTTAGATCAACAATTTTACCCGGTAGGTTGCGCTTTTGTCTATATTCAAAAATCGCCTGTGCGTAACCGCGGCGGTTCGCTAGTGATATTATAGATATAATGATAGAAAATTGTGTGCATCTCGGGTGTGAAAAGTAAGAGCATACGTTTCACTACGGGGCATAGGCCTCCTCTTATTTTTCTGAGATGGAAATGGAGAAGTTAGTCCGATTTCCTGCTTCAGGGTGTGTTAGCGGATGTTTTAAGATAGACTTCACATGTCTTCGCAATCTTTTTATTCCTCAGACTTGAAAAATTTTATACATCAACACGTACCACTTAAGTCCTATCATCATAAATATAAATACCCTATCTGGTACAGTCTCGCTTTAATAAAAATAATTAACACTAGCAGTGTCGGGGAAAATGCCATACCTTCAAAGACCGCGACCGTCAAATTGACGGTATATTGGATGTTTGTGATTGAAAGAAAATTATGAATTTTGAATGTTTGTTTCAATTACTTAAATACTTTGATTACATCGAACTTTTATGACAAACAATTTTTATAGACTTTTTTACGTATTGACCACAAACAGCTTTATAAAAAACAGTGCATATATTGCAGGTGCGGTTTTTTTTACATTTCGAATTAATTTGACATTGACGTTTTTTTTTTGTAGAAGGCTGTTCTTCGGTAATATCTATATTATCTACACGTTGAATGGTTAAACATTTTTACTTGTGTACTCAGCTTGAACTTTCGGTTTAAAGATCTTTATTTACTCATTAAGACAAATTTATGTCACTTACATGAGTACATTATACAATTTTAAATATATTGGTAAATCCAATTGGGCATACCTTAAGCGCATTAAAAAAATTACGTATAACATTATACGGAATTACGGATTATACGGAATTATTAAAGTAGTTTAAATACATTTCGACAGCATAGTGCGGCTTCAACACCCTCGGAAACCATGAAAATGACACCCATGATGAAAAAATTGATATCTCTTGCAGCCGCCACCTTGGATTTACATTTCGACAGCACTATCGGCATCAGCACCCCCGAAAACCATGAAAATGACACCAATGATGAAAAAATTTATATCTATTGCAGCCGCCATCTTGGATTTACATTTCGATAGCACTATCGGCTTCAATACCCTCGAAAACCATGAAAATGACACCCATGATGAAAAAATTGGTACCTACTTCAGCCGCCATCTTGGATTTACATTTCGACAGCACTATCGGTTTCAACACCCTCGAAAACCATGAAAATGACACCCAAGATGAAAAAATTGATATATTTTGCAGCCGCCATCTTGGATTTACATTTTGACAGCACTATCGGCTTCAACTTACTTACTTACTTACTTATCGTCACGCACAATCCCTGACGGGGTAGCCAGAGAGAACAGATCGCCAAGTGTCACGATCCTTACATACCTCTTTCGCTTCTTTCAGATTCATCATCTTCTCATACATGCATCGGCTTCAACACCCTCGAAAACCATGAAAATGACACCCATCATGAATAAATTGGTACCTAATTCAGCCGCCATCTTGGATTTACATTTCGACAGCACTATCAGCTTCGACACCCTCGAAAACCATGAAAATGACACCTATGATGAAACATTTTATACCTATTGCAGCCTCCACCTTGGATTTACATTTCGACAGCACTATCGGCTTCAGCACCCTCGAAAACCATGAAAATGACACCCATGATGAAAAAATTGATACCTATTGCGGCCGCCATCTTGGATTTACATTTCGACAACCCTATCGGTTTCGACACCCTCGAAAAGCATGAAAATGTCACCCATGACAAAAAAAATTATACTACTTACTTTTAGTACGTACTACTATTATTTATTCTGTGCTTTTAAATATTGTAATAAAAAAACTCTTATTATTATTATAAGCAAGTATTTAAGAAATTTGGTTATTCGAATATTGTGTATTTGTACAGCGATCTTTTTGAGCCGCTGAAAACAACCGAACAATGTCCACTCACGACGGCGACTGAAGCCGAACTAAACTTAATACAAAGGTACTCTGTGAACTAAACTACTCTGTGGCTGTAGATCCCCATTTACAGAAACAATTTATATACGAGGTAACCAAATCAACGAATATTTCGCCATTTTGGAGCCGAAAAAAATTAATTATAGCTAAACAAAACAAAATTACACTGCCATTTACATTCAGTGGCTTCCCACATGATAGATGAAGAGATTAAAAAATAGATTGAGTTAAACAATTGATATTTTCAAAAGTTATAGTGTTTACAAGCCACAGGAACATGATAAATCCACACCATAAGCCACTAAAACCCTTTTTTTTATTTAAAAATAGCAATTAATCGATTTAAAAAAATTATTAATAAGTTCAACAATCATTTATCTTTCTAACAATGTGCTTTTTATATCATTTATATGTATAATATGATTGCTAGATACGATTTTATTCGATAAAATGTTGGAATTTTAATTTTTAGGCGATAGTAGAACATTACCTTGCGCTTTCGCTTAAGGTATGCAATAAGTCACACAGAACAAAATAATAACAAAAAAAAGTGATCATAACTTAGGTAGATTAAAATTAAATATAAGTAGCAAGTTAACTGCGTAGAAGCAATGTTTTTAAATACTGACTATATAAGGCAGTGGTCCAAGTTATAAAATGTCTTGGTTTTTAATGTGGTCTAATAGTCTTTTTTTTTTTGAATATATTGAGCGAACTTGCATCTTTTATATTTGAAGGCAGTTTATTATACATCTGTGCTCCTGCAAATTTTACGACATTTCTTCCAAATTTCGTGCGAATATTTGGTAATACAAGATGATTTGCGCGGGCGTGACGAGTATTTTAGTGTTTTTCCTTTTGTGGTGAACGTTATATTTGAATGGATCATATTACGCGTGATTTTATATATCAATATACAAGTGTTAAAGATGTATAATTGTTTAATGTTAAGAATTTTGTTTCATGGTATATTTTTTATAGTCGATGTCAAAAAGTCGTAATGATATAAAAATTTTAATTAATTTATTTTGCACTATTTGTAGCTTTTGGAGATAAGTTTTGCCTGCTGTACCCCATATCTCTATTAAGTAAAGTAAGTGTGGTTTAACCAACGCGTTATAGATCATAGGGCGAGCTTTTGCTGGTGTACAATCGAGCCATACCGTATGTAGAACCTATTAGAGATGAAAACTTATTTTTTATAACTGATAAATGACCATTCAATGACAGATGTTTATCAAGCAATAGTCCAAGGTATTTTTCTTGATTAGATTGGCGTAGCATTTCTCCGTGCCCTGTAGTGGCGGTCAAGAATATCCACTACCCCATATCCTCCCGTGGGTGTCGTAAAAGGCGACAAAGGGAAACAGTCTGGAGATAGGCAGCAGCATCTCCCTGATAATAGCCAAAATTACAATAAAAAAACTGCGGTTGCCAACCCGCTCGCCAAGCGTAGCAACTATGGCAAATACCGTCCAATTATTAAAGCAACAAACAGATGGCCCCCAGTTTCCGGCGGCCCCGCTATTCCTGGCTACGGTGGCGACCATGGTAACGGCGGGGCAGGGGGTGCTAAGAATCTCCGGTGGAGGTTCGGTTACCACATATGATGACTCGACCTGGCAACGTACAACGCACGCACCCTGAGGACTGACGAGAAGATCGTGGAGCTGGAAGAAGAGATAGACAAGTTGCGCTGGCATTATATAGGATTATCCGAAGTCCGAAGAGAGGGGGAGGACACGGTAATCCTCGAATCCGGCAACTTGCTCTATCACCGGGAGGGCGACCATCTATCCCAAGGAAGTGTCGGATTTATCGTCCACAAGTCTCTAGTTAACAACGTTGTATAGATCGGGAGTGTGTCGACGAGGGTTGCGTACCTTATACTAAGAATCACCAACGGTATTCGCTGAAGGTCATATAGGTTTACGCACCAACCTCGGCACACCCCAATGAGGAGGTGGAGGAAATGTATGAGGATATCTCTAGAGCCATGCATTCCTCCAAAACCCAATATACGGTGTTAATGGGAGACTTCAAAGCAAAACTATGCACAAGAGAGAACGGTGAGCTAAAGGAAGGGAAATTTGGAATAGGGCAACGGAACCCAAGGGGCCAGCAGCTAGCCGTTTTCATGGAGAAAGAGGGACTCTTTATGATGAACTCTTTCTTCAATAAGCGGCCCCACAGGAAGTGGACCTGGTCAAGCCCCGACGGTTTGACAAAAAATGAGATTGACTTCATTATGACGACCAGACGACAACTGTTCAGTGATGTCTCAGTGATCATCGCGAGTGTGAAAACCGGCAGCGATCACCGAATGGTTAGAGGCACACTGAACCTAAATGTTAGTAAACAGTGGTAGAGCCACGCGGCAGCTTTTGCTGTCGCACGGATGGGCTGCTCGAACCGGGGTGGTACCACGACCTCACAGAAAACCAGCGTGAAGTAGAGGTTTACCTCTGCGTTTCGTTGGTGAGTGCAGGTGGCCGGAGGCCCTTTTTACTGGAAATGAGGCATTCCATCTTAGTCCTCACGGGTGAAAACGCATCTACATTTTGAATTGTAATAGAGGATAGATATAGATGTCTATGGGCCACAACAACCACTTACCATCAGGTGGAGTGTGTGCTCGTTTGTCACCCATATCATATAAAAAAAAAAGTTGGAGAGGTCTCGCCTGATGAAGTCAACGCTCCGCCCCCCTCGTGCTCTAATCCAAAGTCCTGAAACCTTTCAGCTTGAGTTACAAAACCGTTTTCAGTGCCTAGAAGACTGCAATGAAGTGGACGATATGAATAACAAGCTCGTGGATACTGTCCATGCGGTCGGAGCTAAGTTCTGCAAGACCCGCCGCAGAAGAACACAAAAACTCTCCGATCACACTCTTAACCTCATGGCTGTTAGACGGGAGATGAGGCTACATTCTTTAACAGATTTGACAGCATACAGGCAACTGAACAGACAGATCTCCAAATGCATGTGGCGGGACTTGTGCAACTTCAATACAGCTCGTATTGAAGAAGCGATCGAGCGGAACCAACCAAGGCTCCAAAGTCTTTGCCAGAGATCTGTCTGACAGAAAGAGCCAACTTTCAAAGCTGAAGACCGAATGTGGCAGCATCGTTTCCGGGGCACCTGAGATTTTGAGTGAGTTTGAGAGGTTTTATGGGCAGCTGTACACGTCATCGTTGGAACCACACGCAAATGTGAGTAACGATCCAAGAGCGAGTCTTATCCGACACTATTCCGAAGATATCCCTGACGTCAGTCTAAGCGAGATTAGAATGGCTCTCCAGCATCTTAAAAACGACAAGGCCCCAGGCGAGGATGAAATTACAGCGGAGCTTCTGAAAGCGGGTGGAAGACCGGTACTTGAAGTCCTTCAGAAGCTCTTTAATTCCGTCCTCCATGGTAGCATTACACCGGAGGCGTGGAGCAGAAGTGCGGTGGTCTTGTTCTTCAAGAAAGGTGACAACGATCTCTTGAAGAACTACAGACCGATTTCCCTTCTGAGCCGCGTCTACGTGCTGTTTTCGAGAGTCATTACGAATCGTCTCGCGCGCAGACTTGACGACTTCCAGCCTCCCGAACAAGCCGGCTTCAGAAAGGGCTTTAGCACCATAGACCACATACATACCCTACGGCAAATTGTACAGAAGTCTGAAGAGTACAATTTGCCACTATGTCTGGCGTATGTGGACTATAAGAAAGCCTTTGATTCCGTCGAAATTTGGGCGGTGCTGCAGTCCCATCAGCGGTTCCAAGTTGACTGTCGGTATATCGAAGTGCTGAAGTATTTGTACAGTAGAGCTACGATGGCTATCCGAGTACAGAACCAGAGTACGAAACCTATCTAATCGCAGAGAGGTGTAAGACAGGGTGATGTTATATCCCCGAAACTCTGCACCGCTGCATTGGAAGATGTTTTCAAGCTTCTGGACTGGAAAGGATACTGTATTAACATCAATGGCGAGTACATCACTCACCTTCGACTTGCCGACGATATATTCCTTATGGGAGAATCGCTGGACGACCTAAGCACTATGCTCAATAACCTCAATAGTGTCTCCCAACGGATAGGTCTTAAGATGAACATGGACAAAACAAAGATTATGTTTAATGTCCATGTCACACCTATGCCGGTAGTTGTTGGGAGCACTAAGCTCGAAGTTGTTGACGAGTATGTTTACCTGGGACAAATAGTTCGACTAGGTAAGTCCAACTTCGACCGAGAGGTCAATCGACGGATTCAACTCGGCTGGGCAGCGTTCGGGAAGCTACGACACATCTTCTCGTCAGACATACCTCAAAACCTTAAAACGAAATTTTACAACCAGTGCGTGTTGCCAGTGATGACTTACGGAAGTGAGACGTGGTCCTTCACTGCTGGCCGTATGAGGAAGCTCAAGGTCGCGCAGCGAGCTATGGAGAGGGCTATCCTCGGAGTTTCTCTGCGTGATAAACTTAGGAATGAGGTTATCCGCAGTAGAACCAGAGTAACCGACATAGCCCAACGGATTAGTAAGCTGAAGTGGCAGTGGGCCGGCCATATAGCTCGAAGAGTCGACATCCGATGGGGAAGAAAGGTTCTCTAGTGGCAGCCTCGTACCGGTAGGCGAAGTGTAGGGCGACCCCCCACGAGATGGAGTGACGACCTGGTAAGACATGCAGGAAGTCGAGGATGCAGGTGGCTCAGGACCGTGCTTTGTGGCATTCTTTGGGGGAGGCCTATGTTCAGCAGTGGACTTGTGAAGGGCTGTAATGATGATGATGATGATGAGCATTTCTCCATTAATGTGTAATTTTGTGTGGTGTTGGATTTTTTTGTTTTTTGCACTAAATATTACGTAAGATGTTTTGGCGGTATTTATTGTTAATAGGTTGTATTGAAACCAGCTTGAAGTTCACTTACGAGTTGGAGAAAATAATGCTAGCGAGAAATGTTTTTATCTGTAACTTTCCTATAAACAATCCATGAATTTATAGCGGCTAAATCTAGAATATTGTAGAAGACATGGACTGGCCATCTTCCAGTTCTTTCGTGCCATTTGGTCAACTATGTCTACGCTCACCTTGGTTTCGTTATAAAACTGTACTGTGAAAACAGTATCCGTTGTAAGGTTTCGACCTTTTTTGAGATAATTTTGTAATAATTTCATAACTAAATGTTCTGGTAATAAAATATCACTTAGGCGCTCAACATATTTTCATAATTAAGGAAAGCTACCACACAGATATTTGCTTTCAACGTGCACTTATATCCAAAACTTGATTCCAAATTTATCAGGTTTATTTGCAATGTATTGCAAAAAAAGACAACGTGTTTTGGAAGGAAAAAAGAAATAACTGTTTGTCAACAGTCATATTTTCACCAGGAATGTAACACGTTCGACAGTTTTGTATGTATACGTCATATACGTATTGTTTATTTATTAGTAAAATGTATGTATTATATAGTTATTTTATTTATTTATTTATACACTTTATTGTACTAAAGGTACAAACGGTGGACTTAATGCCATATGGCATTTTCTACCAGTCAACCGGAAAGTTAGTGGGAGATGTGTGTACTGCAGTGAGCTAGGATGAAAACCTAAAATTGATATAAATTTTACACAAACCATACACATACACACACACACACACGCGCACACACACACACACACACACACACACTCACACACAAACACACACACACACACACACACACACACACACACACACACACACACACACACACACACACACGTAGATCAAACTTAAATATATATAAGGATATAATATATACATTATATGTTATAGATTATTATTTATTTGTGTGTCAGATGAACCCAAGTAATGTTCCTTCACCTTTGTTTTAAAAATCCACTTGTTAGGTGATTTTCTTATTGCTAAGGGAAGCGCATTCCAGAGTCGTACAGCTGTAACAGCGAAAGAGTTTGAGAGGAAACCAGTATGGTGAGAGGGAATTTGGAGTACGAGATTGTTACGAGAGCGAAGATTGCAATCATGGGAAAAAACCCAGGTATTGAAACTTACATTTCAAATACTTCGGGGCTAATGGGTCGTTAAGAATAGTGAAAAGAGTGCTAAGAATTCTAAGGTTCCTGCGTTGTGGAATATTTAACCATTTAAGTTGAGAGCGATAGAAAGAGACGTGGTCATACTTTCGAAGACCGTAAATGAAACGGATACAGTTGTTAAGAAGTCGATCCAATTTATTGACCAAGTATTTGTCTGCATCTAAGTAACACACATCGGCATAATCAAACATAGGAAGAATAAGCGATTCAATTAGAAGTTTTTTCGTACAAAGCGGTAAGATATTTTTAAATCTATACAATTGTCTCAAAGTAGTACAAACTTTATGGCTAACTTCCTCAACATAAGTGCGCCAAGTAAGAGAACAATCCAAGCTTAATCCTAAGTCCCTAACATGAGAGCTGTACGGAATTACCACGCCATTATAAATCAGTGGATCTAATGATGTATGATTAAGTTTACCTAAGTGACGTGCGCTGCCTAAGACTATAGCTTGGCATTTGCTTGGATTAACAGTGACCCCGTACCTTCTTGACCAATTCAGAATCCAGTTAAGATCGGAGTTAATCACAGTTACAGCATTATTCATGGTAGTAGCATCGGCATGAGCATACAGTTGCAAGTCATCGGCGTACATATGGTAAGAGGCACGAAAGTTGCAAGTAATCATGTTAATAAATATAGAGAAAAGTAATGGAGATAGAATTCCACCTTGTGGAACACCAGTGGTTAATTCACACCAATCGGTTACCATACCGTCCACACGAACCGCCTGCTGGCGACCACGAAGATAGGAGAAAACCCAATTCCGTGCTGATAAGGAAAAACCTATGTAAGACAAGATCGCGATGAGAATATCATGGTCAACGGTATTAAAGGCGTTAGAAAAATCTATTAAAACTAACACCGTCAACTTTTCAAATTCCATGCCATCACGCACATCCTCTGTTATTTTTAAAAGCGCCGTTGTGGTGCTATGTCCGGGTCGAAATCCTGATTGGTGTTGATTTAATAAGTTGCTTTTAGTTAAGTAAGTTTGTATCTGTTTGAGGGCTACAGCTTCTAAAACTTTTGACAAAAACGGCAAAATCGAGATAGGCCGGAATTGGTTGAGAGCACTGGGCATAGAGATTTTTGGAAGAGGGAGAACAAATGCCTTCTGCCAGCATGACGGAAACTTCCCAGTAAGCAATGAGCGGTTTATAATGGAGGCTAAAATTGGTACAATATGTTCTGAAACATACGATATCATGGTTCTTCCTATGTTGTCATGACCTACTGCCTTTGACTTAAGTTTTTGTAATACTTTTAAAATATCCTTCTCAGTGACAGTAGAAAAAGAGAACGAATCTGTATGCGGGGACGACATGGAAGTAATATCCGAAATAGTTTTCATTTTAAAGTGAGATGGGAGACAAGCTGATGAAGAAAAGTGCACATTGAGATCATTTAATGGGAAAATATCTGAGATTACTTGTTTTTTAATTTTACTGAGACCATGAGAGTGAATAAACTTCCATGTCTCCGATTGCGATGAATTATTTAGGAAATCATGAAAATAACGTTGTTTAGCGGACCTCACGACCTGATTGCAGCGATTCCTAGCCTTTTTGAAAGCCTCCCAGTTCTGTACAGTACGGCAAGATTTATACGTGACAAAAGTTATGTTGCGCCTGTTCATTGCCAGGCGTACGTCGCTAGTGATCCACGGTACTGATGGACGTTTAATTTTAACCTCGCGTTCTGGCGCATGTGTATTGTAAATATTTAATAATTTAGAATTAAACTCCATAACCATATCATTAATCGAATCGGTATTTAACACTGAAGACCAATCAATGGCAGACACTTCATTAATTAAGCTATCTCTATTTGATCGAGCATAGCTGCGTAACTTTATTGTGTGAGGGACATGTTTAGGTGGTTTCAATTTATATAAGAGAAATATTAAGTCATGGTTCGAAAAACCAGGAGCTGGGAACTGACCATAACTCGCAACTTTATTAGAAGATATAATAATTAAATCGATCCATGAATCCGCGGTAGAAAAATTAGAGTAAGTAGCTTTAAGGGGAAGAATGGAGAGGTTGACCGAGTTTATGATGGATCGTAACTTTTGAGAATTAGAGGAGTTTTTTAAAAGGTCTGTGTTGAAATCACCCATGATGATTTGATATGTGTACTGAGAGCAGATGTTATCTAGGATAGATTCCAAAGTAGAGAAATAATTAATAGAGGGAGGAGAGTAAACGACTCCAAGAATAGCTTTGGCCCCCTTTAAGTTAATTTCAAGAAACAGATACTCCATGTCATTAGCCTGTTGATCAAAAGTGGATATTACTTTGAAGGTTATATCACTACGTAGGTAAATAGCGACTCCACCTCCACGCCTTAAAATTCGGTCATGTCGCACCAGCACAAAGCCTGGTAGACCATATGATGTAGAATATAGGTTAGGTTTTAACCAGGTCTCGGACACTAGTATAGCATGAACGAAATCAGATGAGAAAGTAGCCAATAATTCAGTATAATGACATGGAATACTTTGCGCGTTAATATGACATATATTAAGATTTGAGTGAACAAAGTTAATAAATGTATCTGAAACTTGTTGCTTTAATGTGACCTGAAGATTATAATCATCATCAACGGAGTGAAAAGACGAGCTCCTATCACTTGCTGACACAAAACTTCATCATCAGACATAGTAATTTAAACCAAAATTATATACCTAAGACAAATATATACAAAAATAACCAGATATATTATGCTAGAATATAGTTTATATGTATAATATTTATGGTACTATTTTATCACACCACCTTTCCTCAAGTTGACTGATAGTTACAAAGCATAAAATACAAAAATTCAATTTTACGCAAGTAAAAAATACGATCATGGCAAAAGATAACACGAAATGGTTACAAGTATTGAAGTAAAAATTTAACAACCATTAATGCAAAATTTCGTTAAGGTATAAAATAATTAATATAAGGCTTCATGGTCTACATACTTTTGCATTAACTATAACCTGTCACTGTCATTCAAGTGACAAAAATATTTGACAGAATCAAAAGTGATCAAAAGCAATCTCTATGATCAACAGAATAACAATGACATGAAAACAAAAATCAAAATTGCTAAAAGGAAATAATAAAAATTAAACATATCTTTTTAACTAAACAAAAATTTTAAATTAAACCACTAAACTAACTTATTACTACTTCCACTACTAAGTACTTTTGGTGCGAGTGTCAGGTTCCCGGTTCAAATGAATCGTTTTTTTTGTCTTTAAATAAAAATATTTATTTAAAATTACAATTTGAAATAATATAATATGTGGTTGACAAAATTTGTGTTGCTTGCTAGACGTTTAGAATATTAATGAACGCTTCTCCTGAGGCTTCTTTCAAGAGCTTCCTACTCGCGTTTTATACGATAAGACATCAGAGGGCGTTCGCTCCCGTAGGTGGCGTTAGTAGTCGTAACAACTTTCAAAATTACAAAACTACACTTATTGGGGTTACAATTAACTATAACTACTGCATGAAGTATTGTATGACCAATCTACTGAACAATATAAAATTAAATATAATACTATCGTAGCTTATTCTAGTAGTAACCAAAATTATCATATCGGTGTACATTAAACTTGATTAAAAAGTAGTATGAAAAATTAAAGAAGAGGAACTTACTACAATAGGAAATTATTATCAACATATTATCAGTTAAAATTCAAAAGAAAACAGAATGTCTTCAATAAAAAAGAAATGCAAAGATCTATTAATATTAAAAACTAAAATTAGTACATATTAATCATACAAAAATTATTTATAACATCCAATTGCTATAAATTTAAGTTAAATACTATGTAATAATAATGGTTATAAATGTGAATTGGGTTTGAAAGTGAATAAACTTATACACATTTCATCAATACAGTTATTAAAAAAAACACAAAACATGGACTATATACAATGCCATTAAGGTAATTTTATTACATTTTGGTATCAACAATAATAGCAATTATCTTAGAATTATTTGTATTATGCAATGGGGCAAAAGTATATGTATGTAAAGTACATTACAATTCATTATTATTGTCAATTAAAATAAGAAGTGGATTTTACAGTTTAAAAAACAGTGTCTTAAAATTATATCAAGTAGATAAGAAGTATAGTAAGTAGAATCTTATTAGAATATATATCTTCCACCCACGCATATTTATATAATGCACATGTTTATCATAAATACCTCTTTGCATTTGGTAACAGAAAACTAGCAAAAATGACAAGACACTATGCTCACAGAAAACAAAATGTCACTTTCTTGATGCAACGCGGCGAGATTTCTTTACATCATCATCTAACAGAGGGAGTACCAGATGCTTTGCGCCGACCAGGCTCGATCTGATGGCCACCACAGGAACTGCTATGCTGGACTAATTTATTAGTGACATTTTTCACAGAGACATTAATGCTTTTAGCATTCACTGAGATAGATGACATATTAGACGAGGGGAATTTATCCATCAATGCCTTAAGCTTTAACTTCTGTGCAGACCTTCTCCCGAGTAAAACCTGGGGGCTTTATATAAATTGAACCATTAAATGTCCAAACATTTTTAGACCGAAATGCTTTCGTGCCTTCTTGTAAATTTCTTGCCGTGGTTTAGTTAAGAACTCTGAGATCACAATTCCTGATCCTTTTAACTTTGATTTCGACTTCCACACTTCTGATTTAACATGTTGCTCATGAAACTTAACCAGTATGGGTTGAATATGCTCATTCTGTTTAGTTCCAAGGCGGGTAACAATGAGACAGTGAAGTACATGATATATCAGCAATCCCAATTTTATTCTGAATAATATTTATAACCTGTTCTTGAAGGCTACACTCAGAGTTTTCTGTATCACCGTGAAATAGAAGTGAGCTTTGCCTATATCTCATGTTAATTTCGTCTACTACTCCAATGCACTCACTTACTTGCTGTTTAAGTATTCCCAGCATTGAGGTAACAACTTCCTTAAATGATTGAAAATCGTCTTTTAGTTGCCCTAAAGTTGGGTTTGATGACGTAGAATTAGTCTTTAGTCGTGATTCAAATTCGGCCATTTTCGCAGACCAGGTGCTTTCAAGATCCTTTTGTAAGACTTCTAAATCATTAATCTTTGCAATTATAGGTGCGTTTTTATAATGGTTAGAATAATGTTGTAAAAGTTAGTGAAACATCAAAGGTTGAGTTGAGGGTTAGGTGGTATAGCACTCAAAACATTGATTTACACATGAAAATATACTCTAGTACTGAGCCCAAACTAATAATGAATGGATTAAAACTCTTGAAACTATAATCACAATCCAAATTATATGTGAAAATTGTTTAAAACTGGTAAACAAAATTACCACCTGTTATCATTTTGGGTAGTGTTATTTTATTCTATGCCGCACCTACGTCAAATTCTCACCACTCCATGGGTTGAAAAGTAGAGAATGCTTCAAGGCATTAAGTCCGCTCTTTGTATTCTTTTGTTTTAAGGAATGAAATAAAGAATAAATAATAGTTTTCTATGAATTTATTCCATATATTAGAAACCATTGCAAATTTCTCTGTAGATCAACACGTATTGCGCGTGTTTCTCAAATCAAACCTCAATAACTTTATGCGTCGTAATATATATCGTCGCCACAAGGAAAGAACTGTTTTGTTTTATACATAGAATAGAATAGAAGAGAAGAGAATAGAATAGAATAGAATAGAATAACCGTATACCGTTATACCATACCGCTTAGCATATGGAGTAGGACCTGAAACTTCTCTCCGTACGTTTTGCTGACTTCCATGGCCCGTTCCACCACCACTAGAAATACACGTCCATTCAGTGCCATCAATAACTTGACTCATATTTACTTCTGTCAATTATGACGTTTTAACTAGCCTCCCACCACGGACTATACTTCCAAAGTGCTGTGCTTTTCTCCAGGTCCAGGTCTGGTGCCACGAGTTCTTCGTTTGCCACGTTGACTGTGTAAATTTCTGTTCTGCATTTTTCTTGTCAAAAGGACTATGAGTTAGCGTAGCAGTTTCAGTATCTTCCGATGTGGAACTTTCTTGTTCTAGCTGAAAGTCCCCATCCGCGATTTCGCAAAGCTCCATTACTTAATCATTTATTGTCACTTTCATCACCTGATACATCTTCTTCAATACAACGAAGTCACAATAACCCCGGTCTGTTTTTTAAAGTCGACAGTTGATTCGAACTCATTTTATAATGTAAACACACGACAATTCACTTCAAATAATCAGTTGATCTACGAGCCATGTCAACAAATCTATACAAATAAATAAAATTGAAGTGTCTGTTTGTAATGTCGAAATAACTGCTTTTTACTATATGAATATGCAATTATATACGGTACTTATAACAAAAACACAATTTTTAAAATTTTTGTCTGTGTGTCTGTCTGTTTGTTCCGATTAATCTCCGAAACAGCGACTTTCACCGGCAGATAGCTGATGTTTGTTTCCCGGCCGATGGATTTGCTTTCAATAGTGGTAGAGCCACGCGGCAGCTTTTCCTGTCGCACGGATGGGCCGGCTCGAACCGGGGTGGTACCACGACCTCACAGAATACCAGCGTGAAGTAGAGGTTTACCTCTGCGTTTCGCTTGGTGAGTGCAGGTGGCCGGAGGCCCTTTTTGCAGGTAATGAGGCATTCCATCTTAGTCCTCACGGGTGGCAACGCATCTGCATTTTGATTCGCAAACGAGGATAGATGTAGATGTCTATGGGCCGCAGCAACCACTTACCATCAGGTGGACTGTGTGCTCGTTTGTCACCCTTATCCTATAAAAAAAAATGTTATAAGAAGTACCTTAGGCTACTCTTCTTTTTAAATATAATTAGGGTTCCGCGCAAAAAAGTTTTTTTTGTATTTTACTTACCGATCTACTTTCCCAAATTCAGTTAGCAGACGACTGTACCATGTAGAGCTCACTATCGCACTATGTGTGTATTTTATTTCTCGCCGACGTACGCGATCGACCGTAAGCAACCGATCCGACCGAACCGAACTAGTCTAATTTGGTCATCTTAATACGCTACTTATAAAGATTGTTGAACCAGAGTAACCGACATAGCCCAACGGATTAGTAAACTTAAGTGGCAGTGGGCCGGCCATATAGCTCGAAGAACCTACAACCGATGGGGAAGAAAGGTTCTCGAGTGGCAGCCTCGTACCGGTAGGCGAAATGTAGGGCGACCCCCCACTAGACGGAGTGACGACCTGGTAAGATATACAGGAAGTCAGGTAGCTTAGGACCGGGCTTTGTGGCATTCCTTGGGGGATGCCTATGTTCAGTGGACTTATGAATGGCTGTAATGATGATGATGATGATGATGATGAAAGATTGTATAGAACACATACAGGAAAAATACATCAATCATCTAAATTATGGTTTTCTCAAATCACCTTTGAAAATACTTGTCAAACTTTTTATTTATTGACACTTGAAAAGAGGCGTTAATTAACATATTGGTAACATTTGGATTTAAATATAGATACAAATAGATTTTACGACAACACATTTAAATGAATATTTTAAAACTAAAAGATATCGTTAATCAGAACATCACTATCAAAAAATGGTGTCGGCAGCACAGGCGTACAAGAAAAAATCATCCTTGACTTGTTTACTTTAATAAAAATTATGTAATGTATTTTTATAATTAAGTTTTCACACACTTTAGGATGCTTGAATGATTGGCCTTTTTTTTAAAGGAAAAGGGTGACAAACGAGCACACAATCCACCTGATGGTAAGTGGTTGCTGTGGCCCATAAACATCTAAATCTAACTTCATTTGCGAATCAAAATGCAGATGCATTGTTACCCGTGAGGACTAAGAATGAATGCCTCTTTTCTAGTAAAAAGGGTCTCCGGTTCTCTACACTCACCATACGAAACACAGCAGGGTTAAGCTGCTATTTAACGCTGATTTTCTGTGAGAGCGTGGTCCTTCCCTGGTTGAGCCGAACTATTCGTGCTACAACCATACTACTAATATAGCTGCAGCATGGCTCTACCAAGTATAAAAATATATAAACATAGGTTTTGTTTTTTCGTATTTTATGCACTGCCATACCGTTCATCTTATTGCGCTAAAATTTTGTCAACTTATTACTCGCACATCCGTGAAGTTTACAGGCATAATACAATTAAATTAGAATAGATGACGCGCGTATAATAATAACATTTTTTTTGTGAAAATTATAATATGTCATTCAATTTCAATGAATGTATTATAATTCCTCATTAAACAATATAACTCTTTCATATTTAAAACGATAATTCCACAATTATTTCTTCTGGGGCAGCAAAGCCGGGTACCAGCTAGTTTTATTTTATAGAAAAATATCTTCAAAGGAGAATGTCTGATCGTGCCCCACCTTGTACAAAATAGCTAAATATTAGAAAAGCCATCTTATAAATTTTGAAGTATTTTGTAATAAATTGTTATGTTGTACAACTTGGGGTAAAATATTTTTTTAAAAAAAGGAATTCAACGATTAATATTTACATTTCCAGTCTTTTCCAATAAAATATGCGTTTCTCTGTACGAATAAGTACATACGTACGCATAAAGTATCAAACAATACATATTTCTATTAAAATATATTATAAGTCTTCGTCATATAAAAATGTTACATATCAATTTATCGTTTCAATTATTATTATAGGTCGAAAATAATCATTAATTGCATTAGATAATTACTGAATAACAATCATTGATTTTCGTGCATTTTGTAAAATGATACACACACGTCATTGTGTCAATATCGTAAGTGCGTATGTCCAATTTATATCGAATATTTTCACACATTTACCCATTTGTGCTTGTAAAATAATATGTTGATTATGATTATATCACATTATTGCTTGTACTGATTCCCGTTTTCTGCCGACTTCCAAAAAGGAGACGGTACTCAATTCGACTGTATGTTTTTTTTTAATGTGTGTTACCTCATAGCTTTTTACTGGGTGAACCGATTTCGATGATTCTTTTATTACTACTTTTGGTACTTCTCGTGTGGTCCCATATGAATTTCATCAAGGTCTGACCATTAGTTTTTGAGTTATTCTTAATAACTTATATTGAAGTCAGCTGTACAAAATTTTTAATTTTGAATTATCCTTACCGTTGTACTTTTTCCTGCTTTTGCTGACGAATTATGTTTTTATTAATTAATATACGGAATCGATTACGGTTACTTATTGATTTACTGCAAATTATTCTGATAATTGCATCCACGATGTTGAGGCCTCGTTGCGTTGAGGAGGATTGTCATCTTTGCGTCGATAGGATGCAAGGGCATTTTTTGTCCTCATTTTGATTAAAAATCTTAATGCTTATTTCAACATGGAGATCTTTGCAACAGATATATTTAGTTTTAGAGCTTTTTTATATAATTGATAATTTATTTTACACTAGTACTTAGATTTTATAAAAAACAGGTAGTGCTAATCTTATATTGTATAAGGACCTTTTAGATCTTATACAAGAGAACCCTTTTTCCAATGTTATTGATAATTATATTATGATGCTAATTAAATTTTTAAATTATTCTTTATATATATCATTAGCGCCTGAAAAATTGTATTCTGAAATTATAATGAACTGCAACGAATGCTGTTCTAAAAAATAAGGTAAATGTAATTATTAAAGTGCAGTTTAAAAAAAATCGCAAATTCTAGAGACTTAAGATTATATAATTTGGATGAACTAATAAAGTAGAAAGAAAATGTTGCATACGGCATTCGTGTACACCACACTTTTGGGTGGGCCAAAGTTCTATATAGAATCTGGCATTCTCCTTTTATATCTTAAATTCCAACATTGCAAAAGTATAACTAGATAATAGCTACTAGCGCTACTAATAGAGCACACGCTACTGTTGGTAGCACGCAAGCTTGCTTCCTATTAAATAATCGCGTTAGTGTTTGCGTTTTTAAAAGAGACAATGAGCAGAGCGTTGTCGCTTTGGTTGTTGTGTTTTATTTTGTACGATTAAAGTGAAGTTGTAATTGCAATATGAAGACTCGTTTTTTTAAATTGTATTTCTGTTTTTTTTTCACGTACCTGTGTTAAACAAACCACATGCTTGTGTGCATATGAAACACGTAGTGTCATTTATACCTAGCATATTTTGTGTTGCATAGGTTCTGCAGTGTTGCTTGCAGTGTGGCAGTGTTCTTTATAGAATCAGAAGACAAACAAGCACACAGTCCACTTGATTATAGGTAGATGCTGTGACCCTATGTGTTCTGCATCTGTTCTCGATTATCACTCGATTACGAAGCAAAATGCGGATGAGTTGTCACCCCTAAGGACAAAGATGGTTTGCCTCTTTTCTTGTAAAAAGTACTTACACAGTGCTCCGTTTCTCTTTCTTTCTTGGTCTGAGTTTGCGATGGGTACTGAACAACGCTACACTGCTTGCTATTTTGTATCATAATAATCATAATAATAATAATCTTTAATTATTACAGCTCTTATTATGTGGTAGAGCAATGCTGCAAATATATTAATAGTATAGTTGTAGCACGAATGGGTCGGCTCGACCGGAGAAGGACCACGCTCTCACAGAATACCAGCGTAAAATAGCAGCATAACGCTGCTGTGTTTCGTGTGGTGAGTGTAGAGAACCGGAGACCCTTTTTACTGGAAACATGGGCATTCCATCTTAGTCCACACGGGTGACAACGCATCTGCATTTTGATTCGTAGTCGAAGATAGATGTAGATGTCTATGGGTCACAGCAACCACTTACCACCAGGTGGGCTGTGTGCTCGTTTGTCACCCTTATCCTATAAAAAGAAACAAGTTCAGTGTCATTATATACTATATATACCATGTACTATTAATATATACTTTTTTATCTACTGTTTATGCACACTTCTATATATTTAAATGAAAATTATCTCCTTCACCAAGGTTTGCCTGGAAGAGATCGCTGTTTAGCGATAAGGTCACCTAATCGTACATTCGTTTATAAATTTAAGTTTTCTGTGTTGTGTAGTGTTTTATGTGCAATAAAGACTATAAATAAATAAATAATAGTTACATACATACAAAAATGTTCAGTCGAATTATAAATTTTTCACCTTTTTTTGAAGTCGGCTGAAATGTTTCAGAATTTGCGCCGTAACGTGCAATAATGCAAAACTATAAATAATTATTTATTTTGATTTGTGAATCTACTTGATGATAAATGACTGTGACAATTTCTGTTAAATGTTCTATAAAAATTGGAAAATAGACTTGTTCACTTCTAGAAAAATAGAAATATCTAGGGAAGTAATAAAAAATCTTGATATATTCTTTTACAGTACGTCATAGTCATACTGCATCTATAGTACAGTATAATGCAGTTTCGGAAGTCCGGATGCCACCTAATCCGGTGAATGCGTTATTCCGGACAGGTCAGTCATAACATTTTCATTATTAACATACACACATCGTCTTATTCTCAGAAATATATGAGTAACTTTCTAAATTTATCTTTAATAAACAATTAAATGTTACTTTAAAGCCAATTTCAGTTACACGTCAGTCCACGCCGACGGTTTTTTGTTTGTTTAGACTTTTTCATATTTATAGAAACGTAGTAATAATTATAACAATATACTCCAGGCCGGATTTTGTTCTTGATGGCTAGTTTCCGTTGAGACTGCGTAGGACAGGACTATACTGCTCGAATATGCGTGCAAACACCACCAAACTTTTTGCTCTTGAGAACTTCTTGATAGAAAAATCAACTAAATCATAACAGTCGGAAACAATACTGTTATTGTCAGTGAAAATAAAATAAAACCGTCATGGGACATGCCTGTAACAATGCATTTCATTACGCTTTGAAAACTTCATTCTCAGTCTCCAAAGTACTTAGTGTTAAGAAAAATATTATTTAACGACCGTCATCCAAGCACCTTATTTAAGAAAAAAGAGTGGTATAATTTGTTTCAATGACGTATTTCAAATTTTTACAAGATAATTATAATGAGTTCTATTGTATATTGTGTCTTTGTTCTGCATATATTCTAACCGTTGGGTTTGTTCTTGAATTTATATTTTATAGAAGCTTATAACAATAAGTAACCATTCTTGTGAAAACAGATTTTTATAAATATTATTTATTTGCTCAATTTATAGTTTTTGACCTATTGCTCTTTATAAAACTAAAAAGAAAGTAATAAGGTGTAAAATCCAACCTTCTAACACGCTATATATACACACGTCAATGTCAAGATATTAAATACCCTGTGGCTTGACATATCCTGCAGAAGTCGCGCTATAGTACACGAAATTTGCTTTGAAAGCGATGGACTCAAATCGATAATAGTCGCACCTTGTGTAGAGCAGCAGAGCTTAGTGATGTTATTTTCACATTTTGATACCTTTTAATAATTTCTCAGATATTTTTACTCTTTGTTATCTTTTCTTTTTTAAGTGATTTGTACTGCAATAAAATCGCTTTCCTGAATCTTAGGTGTTCTATAGATATCTAAAGATCATTATTTTGTCTATGCAATTAACATAATCGTTAATAAATTATTTCAATTTAGAAATATTGAGATTCAATTTAGTTATATTGTCACAATTTTTGTTTTCTCAATCCATCGAAAGAATAATTTCATTACGTTGTTTTTTTACGTTGTTTTTAAATAACATTATTTTTGTACTATACGTTTCTTAGAATTTATAGCGATACATTAATTATTGTGGTTATTATCCATTCTCAAGATCTAAGAAAATCGATTGAATAACTTATCTTTTAAATAACACAGTGAATAAAATTTAATAAAGCACAAAATTGTTATATAATAGTAACCAATTCTTGTATAATTATAACAAAGTAATGGATAGGAAAAATAATATTAAAATAAGATGAAAGCTTTTATCATTAAAGTTGCTATATAAACTATTCAGTCGTACAACACTAAGTGTACATGGTGTTCAATAATTCTAAAAGGGTTGCGTTAAACACGCGTAATTGCTATCATATAGTTGAGCCGCAGCTGCGGGTTTTGTTTGTTAGGATATTGACGTCTTTGTATAAGCTAACCTTGTCAATATTTGAAAAGCTAATGTGGCTATCATGTCTTATATGTAACGTTTAAATACGATTTTAGATATGAAGTAATAAATACAAAGTTGGCATTAATGTTATATAAGATATATATAATTAAATTTTTCAGTAAAAGAATCATGCGTGAAGTGTCGTGGAACATTCGGTTGGAATGAAACATCTTTCGTAGTATATTATTATTAATAAACGAATTATATTATTGAATAACAAATACAAGTGAATGAATTACTAGCATCTTTTAAAATTAAGCGTCATTAAAAACTATATTTCTTTCATGGCAAGATAAGTAAAAGCGCGAGGTAGATGGATATTTTTCGATCTCACTCGCACTAATGAAAGGGGGTCGTGATGAAAAAATCTTACTATTTTTCTCGCCTAGCCCCCATCTGCCAAGGAATTTATTTCCAAAAATAAAAACGTAGATAGAGTCAGACATAAGGAACATTGTTCCAATAAAAATCATATTTTTGTTTGTTATTTGTTTATCGTAAAATACATGTTTGTTTTAACCACATTTTGCTTAAAATTCATTTCAAGTCTGGCTACACCGATATCGGTGACGAAAACGTCCTGTTGTGTGATGTTAAAAATTAATTTTATTATTTTCGAGGTATTTTTTTCATTTTCACACAGACACGATATATTTACACATTTACATTTACGAGTAGTAGGAGCAACAAAGTATGGACACGTAAACACAGAGTATGCAATGGATTGTACAAACGATAAATTTAAAATAAACGCCGTTTATGGAACTTAAAGTAGCTATCGGTTCGCTGCGACATGGGTTCTAAACTCACACGTAAGAACTATTAGCATGGACAATTAATAACTATTCTGGCACTAGAAGCACAATTTATGTATGTTAAACGCTTCCATGATATAATTCCAAGTATAGAGGTCCTAAAGTTATTAGAGTGGTAGTTTTTAGAGAAATAGTTTGAGCCAGAAATAGGGTATGTAAGAAGAGAAAAAGAGTAGAGTTCAGTCTCAAAGCAGAGTTTTATGTATATAAAATACACAATGTTTTACAGAGTCTCTGCTTCTTTATAATAATATCTACCATGATTAATGTCGTCCTTGTAATTAAAAATACTCGTACCTCAGTAGGGATAACTATTGTATCGTGGAGAAATTTTACACTCATAAATTGAACAATAACAAATATCCCAATGCGGCACAATAGTTAAGTAGTCATTATACCAATACTTGCTCCGTGATGGCATCCAACCCGCGCTAGTGGATTAATGAGCTGTAGTTCGCTGAGTGTCAATACCTGTTGCTGGTGCTTATTCTATGTTGACTTAACAGCAAATGAGAGCTAGCATCGTCGCACGCTCACATATGTACGTGGTAGAGGCATTCTGCAGTTATATTATTTTTGTTGGCTCGACCGGGGAAGATGTGAATATTATAACGTTTAGAATTTCATTGGAACGTCTATTTTCTTAATGGATAGTTTATACATAATTCTTATAATTATTAGTTTTATTGTTCCACAACCCTGCGTTGGTTTAAACGAGTTGGATTGTGATATTATCTTAGTTTATTCTCAAACCCATTTTAAGAATTTCTTGTTATTGTTCGCCGAGAAGGTTGAAACTTCTTATTAGTTTGTGGACTTGCACCTTCGCTTGCTCATCCACCGCGATCGATACTTTTCGTTGCCGAAATAATTTCATTGATGTGAAGATTATACACATATATAACGATAGCCCTAAAATAGTGCTACCTTTATCTTCCTCATACCTTAACCGCAATCAAGCCCTGGTGTAAAATAGTTGCCTCTTGTGAAATTCACAGGACTAAATGGAGATGGATTCTCTAACTCCGCCGCTAAGCAGCTAGGTAGGTTGTTTATTTGTCTTATATTAATATTGCTGTGACATGCAAACCCATTACACTCCTGACTACGAAACAATACAATTCTTCCTTATCAGTTATTTGTATTTTAGTTTATAACATTTCCGTAATGTACAAAGTTGGAATGTCTTCTCTTGTGTTGCGACCAAACTAAGCTAGTAAATGTCTATTTGTTTAATAGCTGTTGTAGTCGCGAATATTGATTTATAAGATATAATATGTTAATAGGTAAGTAAAATCGTATGAACTAATATATTCACATGCATACAGTTTTAAAATCGATAAAGTATGTGACATAATCTATATTCAATATTTTTTTTACTTTTATTCAAAATGTTGTTTGAAGGCACAATTCGTCGTTGTTAATAGATTTAATGGAAGAAAATTAGAAAAATATTATTATTCAATGAGTGTTATCCTCAATAATTAAAAAGCGACGTGAGGCGGACGACCCCGAATATTTTGTTTCCTTTCGCCATATAATCCACAAGGGTTCGTAAATTAATAAAAGTTTTAATTGTAGAAATTGCTAAATTGTGAATGTAATGCACAAGATAAAAGTTTTAATTGTAGAAATTGCTATATTGTGGATGTAATGCACAAGCATGCTCGTATGGGAAATGGACATGACTATAACAATGGACTTAAGTGTGCAATATGGCTAGGCTACGAGCATTTTAACGATCTCATGTTTTCAACGAAGTCTTGAGGTTTACTAAACTGTTTTGACTTCACAGAATTTTGTGGAATAATATTAAAATAAGATTTTGTTTTATGAAATAATAATGTCCGTTTAAAAAAACATAAATGATTTATTTATTTAAACTTTTATGCACCAAAGGAAAATCGTACATATGGCGGACTTAATGCCTTAAGGCATTCTATCTCAGTTAAAAAAACCTAAATGGTAACTAAAGGTCGAAGAGCCTCGGCAGTATGAAGGTTCGGACCTGTCCATCCTTACGCTACGCGTAGACAGCGACGAACATCCTCGCGTTTATGGGTGCCTCTATAGGTCCCATAGCGGTAATGCCGAAACAGGCCGACTCATTGACCACGTCCAAATGGCTACAGATTCCTTGCTACAAACAGGTCCCATACGCAGAGATCGTAATCCTTGGCGATTTTAACGCCCACCACGCCGAATGGCTCGGTTCACGTTTAACCGATCATGCGGGGAGATCTGTTTATGACTTTGCTTTGGCGTATGGTCTGACATAACTGGTTACTTTGCCTACGCGGATTCCAGATGTGGAGGATCATACACCTTCCCTATTGGACCTTCTGCTGACCTCTCATCCGCGCGGATATCAGGTTTCCGTCGAAGCCCTTCTACTTACTTGCCAAGGCTGTCCAAAGGAATTTCTGTAAGCCATCACTACCATCTCTGCACAGGGAGGTCGACTCACTGGCCCAAGCCGCAAAAGACAAAGCGGACCTTTTGGGCTCCCTTATTGCGTCCAACTCGACTCTTGATGACGGGGAGAAAACACTGCCGACCATCCTGCGGTGTGAGTGCTCCATGCCGGATGTGCGGTTCTCACAGCGGTCGGTTCGCAAAGCACTCCTCTCCCTGGACATCCAGAAGTCGAGTGGGCCTGACAGAATCCCCCCAATTGTGCTGAGGACGTATGCTCCGTACTCCGTTGACAACCGGTCCTAACGCGTCTTTTCCGGTACTCCTACTCCCAAGGTGTAGTGCCGAAATCATGGAAGACAGCTTTTGTCCACCCACATCCCTAAAAAAGGCGACCGCTCAGACCCGTCCAACTACAGGCCTATCGCCATCACCTCCTTGTTCTTCAAAATAATGGAATCCATTTATTAATTGCCAGCTCATGCGGTACCTTATGGATCACCAGCTGATTAGTGACCGCTTATACGATTTTCGTCGAGGTCGATTAGCTGGTGATCTTCTGGTCTACCTGACTTTTAGAAGGATGGAGGCAGTAGAGTGCAAGGGAGAGGAGTTGGTCGTTATTTTGGACATTGCAAAGGCCTTCGATCGGATTTGGCATAAAGCTCCCTTCCTATGGGCTTCCCGAGAAATTTTGGAATTGGATCACCAGCTTCTTTGCAGATCGGAGCATCAAGGTCGTTGAAGATGGTGCATGCTCCGACTACAAACCTATTAACGCTTGTGTTCCACAAGGCTGTGTGCTATCACCAACGCTGTTTCTTTTGCATATCAATGATATGTTGCTAAGTAACTAGGTAACTAACTAGGTAACATTCACTGCTATTCGGATGACAGCACTGGTGATGCTCTATATACTGGCTGTGCCAATATTTCTCGGGAAAACTTTGCCGAGTACCGGAACAAACTTGTGTCTGAAGTCGAGTCTTTGCTGAACAAAATCTCGGATTGTGGGCTATTAAATCTAGTC